>ML246328.1:14036-26881 GCA_005239495.1 Nicotiana undulata | reverse complement strand
CAGGCCCACGGCGGAGGCGTGGGCTATAGCACACGAAAATATGGGACTCGCGCGGATTTCTAGTGTTACAGACGTCTCTGTAACGATCCTCCGGACTCTACTAAGACTGATCGTAACTCATGAGACCTAGGCAACCTAGTGCTCTCATACTAACTTGTCACGACCCAGAATTCCAGCCTTCGGGGTTTTGATGGCGCCTAACATTTCACTCGCTAGGCAAGCAAACGTTAGAGAAATTCTTAATCCAATTTTTAAATAATTCAAATAGTTAAACCAATTAAACTGAAATGAAACTAAAATAAAGTACGGAGTGGCATAACAACCAACATATCTAAGTACAGCCCGAATTTGGAGTCACAAGTGCACGAGCTACTGGAAGTTTTACAAATAGAGTCAGAAACAAATATAACTGTTTCGAATAAAATGAACAGTAAGTAACAAAACAGAAAGGGGACTCCGAATTCTGCGGACGCCAGCATATCTACCTCGAGTCTCCAAATGTGATAATCTGAGTTGATGCACCTCACGTGCAGCTGAGACCAGTACCAAAATCAGCACAATAAATGAAGATTGTAGTATGAGTACAACCGACTCAATGTACCTCGTAAGTGCCGAGCCTAACCTCAATGAGGTAGTGGCGAGGCTATGACAAGACACCCACGTAATTAAACTTGTAAAAACATAGATATATGTGCAACATAATAGCAATAGAGATTTAATACGTATGATTAGGAGGGAACATGTGAAAAGGGAACAAGATATGATAACTACAATAGGAATGACAACATAAGACAGTCAAATAATTCATCAACCAATGAAAACGGATTAACATAATGTAGAACGAGGGCACAGTATCACCCTTCTTGCTTTTACTCTCAACCTCACCATGAAATGATAAATACGGCACGGCATCACCCTTCATATTTTTACTCTCTTCCTCATTATATATTAATCAATAAATGAAGCAATAAATGGCATGATATCACCCTTCGCGCTTTAACACTCCCCCTTACCATGTAATAATGACTATAAAATTTTGGGAGATAGATAATGCAAGAATAAACGTTACGTCAATAATGGTTCCAAGATGCTAAACCTCAACTTTCAAATGAACTCAACCATCACAATTAATTCATAAATGTGGAAAGAACGATCAAATAAGAAATAAACTAATCTAAGCATGGATATCATAAGTAAAGAAGGAAATAAACCAAGTACCACCCGCATGCTTTATCCCAACAACAACGCATAAGTACTCATCACCTTACATATACGTTGTACCCAAACATTTAAACACGTAGACGAATAGGCAAACATGTCTTAACAACTCAAGGAACACTTAGCTCGCTACGCAAACAATTCAAAGCTCTATCGCGGTCTTTCCTCTAAAATACTCCTCTAAACCAACCGAATATATCCAAAATCGACTCAATAACATCAGATAAGGCTAAGGAATTCATAATGTTAAGGTTTTTTTTACACTTTTCCCAAATAGTTAAAAAAAGTCAACCTTGGACCCCCTTGGTCAAAATCTGAAATTCGGACCAAAGCCCATTACCCATTCACTCTCGAGCCCGATTATGTAATTAATTTCAAAATCGGACCCCAAATTGAAGTCTAAATCCCGAATTTACAAATATTAAGGCTAGAAATTAATGGGTGATGTTAGAAATGGAAGAAAATGAGTTAAAATATACTAACTTATAAATTTGTGATGAATTCTCTCTTCAAAATCGCCTCTGGGCCGAGCTTAAATGGAATGATGGTGAAATATGAGTGAAATCCCATTTTTGAAATGTTTAAATGATTAAGCGTCAGGTTTTCATCGCGTTTGCGAGACGCTGGACGCGTTTGCGAAGGACGCTGCCCAGATGGCTTACGCGATCGCGAATTACTCTACGTGTTCGCGTAGGCTTAGCCCCCCTAGCCTTCGCGTTCACGAGCATGGGCTCGGGTTCGCGTAGAATAAGTCTATTTCCCAGCCCCCACCTAGCTAATACTACACGTTCGCAATTGAGTGGTTGCATTAGCGAAGAGTAGAACCCTCACTGCTCCGCGTTCGCGATGAATGAAATCTTCCCGAGCCCCAGATTCTCCTTCGCGATCGCGAAGCACATGACACCAGATACAGCAGAAGCTTAAGAAACTAGAATTTTCTAAGTCCGAAACACCCGTAGCCTATCTGAAACTCACCTGAGCCCTCGGAGCCCCAAACCAAATATGCACACAAGTTCAAAAATATTATACAAACTCTCTCACGCGATCAAAACACCAAAATAACACCTAAAACTATGAATCAGACACAAAAACGAATGAGATTTTCAACAAAACTTAAGAACTTTTGTTTTAACAACCGGACGTGTGAATAACATCAATTCAACTCCGTTTTGCACCAAATTTTGCGAACAAGTTGTATTGGTAAAAAAGAGCTTCACACGTGTAATAATCGAGATGACTCAGCAATCTATGTGGAACAATGAGAACATGACAACTGGACGAGACTTTATGAAGAGGTACGAAATAAAGAGGCAAGGAACAACATATTCATGGGATAACCAGATACGGGAATCTCAACCTAATCGAGAAGATGAAGAGACACGGTCACAATGAATTAGGGCAAGATACAGGGCAGGTTCAGAGATCTTCCATTAATGAGCCAAACGTTACATAACCTTCACCCGACAGTTACGGTTAATCTTTGTAACGTTACATTAATGCCATTATAAGTCATTGATGTTCAATCACTGAAAAGGGTAGACGTCATATTAAGAAATTCCCTATATAAGGGTGTAAAATATAAATTGTAAGGACACATTCGAACTGCTATTGCAATATACTTACTTTTTACGCATCTTACTGCTTTCTATTTTCAAGTTTATTTGCAATTATTAGTACATCCTTTGGTTATCATAAACTTGTGCTCTTCCAAAATTAGCTTTGGTAGAGAATCTAATTATTTGGTTAAACAAATTGGTTCCGTTACCGAGAAACTGATAATCTTTGTTCCTTAACAAATAACATTATCTGAATTATGTAAAACGCCAACGACAACAACCAATAAAGGGTTGGAACCCCAGTTCCATCGCCTTCAGGATCCCCACGAGGATCAAGGGAACAATCCACAGAAAGATCAGCGACACAAAACAATAATCTCAATGGAAATGAACAAGCAGTAGAACAAGATACTGTGAAACAAATGGTTGGTGAGTATGTGACTCAAGCCTTACAAGCTTTCATGAGGGGACTACCAGCTGCATCACCAACACCTCCTCTTAACAACATTGTAATTGTGGAAAATCCATAATCCGGGTTACAAACTCTGGGAGTGGAGGCACTCCAAATGAGTCCCTCGAAGCAAGACCAGGTATGTCCAATAATCCATAATTACAATCTTTATTACTAACTCTGCATAAATAGTTGAAAGAACAGAACGATCGAATCGAGCAAATTCCTGGAGTACCACCTGTTATCAAAGGCATTGACGTTGATAGATATTTTCAACAACCTTGGAAACCAAGTGCAGCACCATTGCCTATTCCTAAGAAATTCAAAATGCCTGATATTCCCAAGTATGGGGACAACTGATCCATATGATCATGTGACTGCTTTTACCACCGGAGTAAAAGGCAACGACCTAAATAAACAAGAAATTGAGTCAGTCCTAGTCAAGAAGTTCGGAGAAACACTCACCAAGGGAGCATTAACCTGGTATTCTCTTTTACATGAAAATTCTATTGACTCTTTTGCTGAGCTTGCAGATTCTTTTATAAAAGCGCATTCCGGTGCGCAAAAAGTCGAAAAAACAATGGAAGACATATTTAAAATAAAACAAGGAGACGCGGAGTTGCTTCGAGAATTTGTAGACAGGTTTCAACGGGAAAAAATGTTGCTACCAATGGTACCTGACAATTAGGCAGCCATGGCATTTACAAGCAATCTAAATGACAAAAGCTCAGAAGCCACGCGGAGACTCAAGGAAAGCTTGAGGGAATTCCCAGCTACGACGTGGAACGATTTTTATAACAGGTACAACACTAAGCTACGAATATAAGAAGACACCATTGCTCAGTCAAAAATTGAAGATTGAACCAGTTCTAGACGCTCCGAACCAGAAAGGAGAACAGGTACGACCCTTATATGGGACCTTAGGGACAAGAAACCCACCCCAGGTTCGAAAACACATGGTCAGAATATAGACCATAAAATAGATATACGAGCTCATCCTCATCAAGATCCCAAAAGGATCAGGATGAACGAAATAGAGGTAATACAAGAATTGGAGACTACAGCTTCAATGTAAGTACTTCTGAATTAATTTCAGTACTAAGAAATATGGGCGATAAGGTTCGATGGACCAAAGAAATGAGGTCAAACCCAAATAAAAGAAATCCATACTTCTAGTGTGAATTCCATAAAGATCATGGGCATAGAACATCAGATTGCATATTTTTGCAAGGTGAGGTAGAACAATTATTAAAATAGGGCTATAACAGAGTTGTTTAGTGAAAAAGGTAAGAAGTCATATATGAAGAACAGGCAGGAGCCCCCAAACCACCATCTCCAAAACGAACCGTGAATGTGATACATGGAGGAGAGGAGGTGAACAGAGTCGTCTGCAAAAGAACAACGAAATTCACGATTACACGTGGGAAGCAGATTCGCGAAGACGTGGAAGCAGACAATATATCACTCGACGATGCAGATATCAACGGATTAATGCTTACACACAACGACGCATTGGTAATATCCCTACTTATACATGACACTAACGTAAAAAAAAGTGATAATTGATCCAGATAGATCAATCAACATCATTTTGTCGAGAGTTGTGGAAGAAATGCTAATGGAGGATCAAGTAATCCCAAAAGCACGAGCCTTATTGGGTTTGATAATTCCACGGTCATAACAAAAGGGGAAATTGATCTCAGTACCTATGCAGAAGGAGTAATCAAAAATACTAGATTCCAAGTCATTGATACTGATATGGCCTACAACGTAATCATGGGGAGACCATGGATCCATGACATGAAGGCAATACCATCTACCTTACATCAGGTAATAAAATTCCCTTCCAAATGGGGAATTCAACAGATTCGGGGTGATCAGCAAACCTCGAGGAATATAAATTCCGTAACATACTCTAACAAAAAAGAAGAAGCGAAAAAATCAAAGGACGAGGAAATCGCCCAAACAGGTGCGGAAACAACTGTTGATCAAACAGGTATGGAAGAAAATGCTATCCAAACAGATACAGAAGAAAATAGCCACAAGAAGGTGAATCAAGTCACCACGAAAGAAGAATTAAAACATACAGACATGGATTCCAGACCTGACGTCATTCAAGAACCAAAAGAGGATGAACATATCAAAACAATTACGGAGGAACTCAGAGCAGTTCCACTGTTCGAACAAAAGCCCGAATAAAAAGTTCACGTAGGCACGAGGCTAATCCCCAGCAGACGAGGTAAGTTAATTGAATATTTAAAGGCTAACACGGATTGCTTTGCTTGGTCCCATTCAGACATGACAGGTATTCCTCCAGAAGTGATGTCTCATAAGCTAAATGAAGATTCATCCTTCGTGTCTGTCAAGCAAAAGAAAGGAAAACAAGAACCATTCAAGAATCAAGTGATCGATGAAGAGGTACAGAAACTCTTGAAAATTGGTTCAATACGTGAGGTAAAATATCCTAATTGGTTAGCCAATACAGTAGTGGTGCCTAAAAAGAATGGTAAATGGAGAGTATGCGTAGATTACACAAATTTAAATAAAGCATGCCCTAAAGACTCATTTTCATTACCACACATAGATCAAATGATTGATGCCACTACAGGTCATGAATTGTTAAGATTTCTAGATGCGTACTCTGTTATAATCAGATAAAAATGGATCCCTCCGACGAGGAAAAAACTTCCTTTATTACAAACAGGGGGACTTAATATTACAAAGTCATGCCTTTTGGCCTAAAAATGTTGGAGCCGTGTATCAAAGGCTGGTGACCAAGTTAATCCAGGAACATCTGGGAAAATAATGGAGGTATACATTGATGACATGCTGGTGAAATCAACTCAAGCGAAAGATCAATTTCAGCATCTTTCAATTACCTTCGAAATCCTACGCAGGTATAATATGAAACTGAATCTAGAAAAATGCGCCTTTGGCGTAGAATCAGGTAAGTTTTTGGGCTTCCTTGTATCAAGTAGAGGAATAGAAGTAAATCCTGCTCAAATTAAAGTTATTGATGAAATACCCAATATACTTACTAGTAAAAAGGAAGTTCAAAGATTAACGAGAAGAATTTCATCCTTAGGAAGATTTATCTCCAGGTCCTCAGAGACAAGTTTTAAATTTTTCTCAGTCCTTAAAAAGCAGAATCAGTTCGAATGGAATGAAGAATGTCAATAGGCTCTCAAAGATTTGAAGACCTATCTATCAAAAACCCCGTCGTTGTCTAAGACAAAAGAGAAGGAGAGGCTGTATATCTATCTTTCCGTTGCAAAAATCGTTGTAAGTGCAGTACTGGTAAGAGAAGACAAAGGTAAACAATCTCCAATTTATTATGTAAGCAAGTCTTTATTAGATGCTGAAACTAGATATCCACATCTAGAAAAATTAGCCTTAGCTTTAATAATGGCAGCTAGAAAATTAAGACCATATTTTCAATGCCATCCAATCACTGTTGTGACCTCATACCCATTGAGAAATATTCTACATAAACAAGAATTATCATGAAAATTAGCCAAATGGGCAATAGAATTAAGCGAGCATGACATAATATATCAGCCTAGGACTGCTATAAGTCTCAAATTTTAGCTGATTTCGTCGCCGATTTTAATACTAGCAGAATCCCTGAGGCGGAAAAAGAGTTACAACTCTTTAACGGGGCTAATCCAGGAATATGGACCCTATTTACTGACGGATCTTCTAATATAAAAGGAGCCGGCTTGGGAGCTGTTTTAATATCACCTACGGGTGAAAAGATAACACAAGCTATTAAATGTTATCCCATAACTAACAATGAAGCAGAGTACCAAGATGTCATTGCAGGGCTTGAACTGGCACGAGAACTCTCAATCGAGCAAATCGTGATTAAAAGTGACTCTCAACTAGTGGTGAACCAGATGCAAGGGACTTACATCGCTAGAGAGACCCGGATGCAACAATATCTGGAAAAGGCACGAGATCTAGTAAGACAATTCCAATCATGGGAAATCATGCAAATACCTAAGGAGGAAAATGCAGAAGCGGATGCATTAGCTAACCTCGCAGCAGTTGCAGAAGTGACAAATAAAGACAATGCAAGTGTCATTCACATATTTCATTCAGCAATCAACTGGGATAAAAGTGAGGTAACATTCAACCATTTAACCTGGGATTGGAGAAACGAAATTTTAAATTTTTTTGCAGAATGGCACCGTACCAGAGGATAAGAAAGCGGCTCAAGCGCTTCACTGAAAAACTGCACGGTACTCCCTCATTCGTGACACATTATATCGCAATATGTTTGGAGGTCCCTTAGCTAAGTGCCTCGGACCCAATCAAACGGAGTTCGTTATGAAAGAAGTACACGAAGGACACTGCGGAAACCATTCGGAAGCAAGATCCTTAGTCAAAATTCTAATAAGAGCAGGGTACTACTGGCCCAAAATGGAAGAAGAGGCTGAGAGTTTCGTAGCCAAATGCGACAAATGCCAACGATTTGCTAACAACATGCATCGACCAGCGGAGCTACTTCACCCGGTGATATCGCCTTGGCTATTCATGAAATGGGGCATGGACATAGTGGGACCCCTTCCCCCAGCTAAAGGAAAGGTACAGTTCTTGCTCGTATTAACTAATTATTTCACGAAGTAGGTGGAGGCAGAAGCTTTTAAACAGGTGCGAGAAAAAGAAGTGAGAGATTCATATGGCGAAACATAATATGCCGCTTTGGAATACCGAAGGAGATCACACGTGACAATGGCCCACAATTCATAGGCTCACAAATCACAGAATTCTTCGAAAGTTGGCAAATCAAGAGAATCACTTCATCACCATATCACCCCGTAGCTAATGGGCAAGTCGAATCAACAAATAAAGTCATCGTTAAAAACCTAAAGAAACGGTTGGAAAGAGCCAAGGGAAACTAGTCAGATGATCTACCGGCGGTATTATGGGCTTACAGAACTACTGCAAAAACAGCTACGGGAGAAACTCCATTCGCACTTGTTTACGGCTCGGAAGCTTTAATACCGGTGGAAATTGGCGAACCAAGCACAAGGTTCACAACAGCAACGGAAGAATCAAACAACGACGAGTTGAGGACAAATCTGGACTTTCTCGAGCAAAGAAGAAAAGCTGCACTAATACGTATGGCGGCCCAAAAACAATTATAAAGCGATATTACAACAGAAAAGCTCACCTTAGATATTTTAAAATAGGGGACTTCGTTCTCAAAAAAGTCTTTCAATCAACGAAGGAAGCCGGTGCAGGAAAGTTAAATCCGAATTGGGAAGGACCTTACAAAGTCCGTGACATTGCTGGAAAAGGCACATATGAGCTGGAGACTATGGACGGCAGAATCCTACCAACTAGTTGGAATGTTTTTCATTTGAAGAAGTACTACTTTTGAGTAAAAGGAATACCCCTGGTCAGGTATCATTACGTTCGATTTTACTTTTGTACAGTTAAAATTATACTAACCATTTTAGATGATAGGCAAAAAGCTAACCCATCACCAGATGATGACACGAGGAAGTAACTGAATTCCCGGTCTAGGGTTACAACTTTCTGATGGACGTTTTAAAGGGTTAAGCAGTCATCATCTAAAAAACTATATACCTTCGAGTCCCGTATGTTTTTCCTTTTCAGGAAAAGGACCACAAGGAAGGAGTAGTCAAGTGCTCGAGATTTCATTCTTCAAAGCTCAAACACTTGGGGGACTATACAGTATGGAAGGCAAAGATAAAGCAAAGAAGACAATCAAAAAGTCAAAGCTCGAGCCTAAAGATCCATCTTCCCAACAAGTCAAGTACTATGAGCAAAATCAAAGAGACAAATACTCAAAACACAAAGCCTGACTCAAAAACCTTCGAATAACATATTCGTAAATATAAACGAGTGTTCAGGTTAAAGGAAGAACATTAGTTACGGGTAAAAATGCACATTCTTGTACTTACTCAGAAACTGTTGTAAATGAAAACAGTTATGAATGAAAGATCATCATCCTTGTACTTACTCAAAAACTGTTGTAAATGAAAACAGTTATGAATGAAAGATCATCATCCTTGTACTTACTCAAAAACTGTTGTAAATGAAAACAGTTATGAAAAAAAGATCATTATCTTTGTACTTATTTAGAAAACTGTTATAAATAAAAATAGTTACGGATGAAAGATCATTCTCCTTATATCTATTCAGAAAACTATTGTGAATAAAAATAGTTACGGATGAAAAAGCATTACCCTTGTATTCATTTGAAAACGGTTATCAATAAAAACAGTCATGGGTAAAAATTCATACTCTTATATTTAAAATTGTTGTAAGCAAAAACAGTTATCCCCTTGTACTAATTTGACAAAACTGTTGTAAAAGAAAAACAGTTATGAGTGCAAGGTTATATCGAATCTGTTAAAAGAAAAAACAGTTGCAAAATGAGTTATAGACGATACATAAACACATGTGAAATATTATGAAAGTTCAAATGCAAAAACTTTCTTCAAACATTATTGAAGAAAAACATGTGAAAATTCCTATCTCTCTTTTGTATATTTACACCATTATGAAGTTGAGACGTCTTCTTCATTAAGTGTCGATCAAAAAAGGGCCCTCTTTTATAAAAACGTGCATGTTACGAAAAGGTGCGAACAATCTAAACATTTTTAATGCAAAGTCAAAAACTCAGAGGTAAGCCAAAAACCTCAAAAAGAAAGTATGCAAAAACTTGAGAGTGAAACAGAAACTCGAAGAAAGTTAAAGACATGCTAGCATTGATACTAATATATTATGGCAAAATAAACTAAGTGTTAACTTAGTCTATGCCGAGTTAATTTTTACATTTGATTGCCCCTAAGTTGTTAGTTGGGGACTTACAAAGGATCCAACTTTACCCCCGATGGGACTGGGGGTAAACACCAATTGATACAAATAAAAAAAAAGAACCATGTTCTTTAAACTTTTTTAGATGGGGGGTTGTCTTTACTGGCAGAAGGAGCAGCTTGAGATGGGGAAACATGAGCAGCAGGGACCTCAATCTCAGGTGAAGAAAGGTTTTGACTTTGCTGAGACCTCTCAATCGTCTCTTTGGCTTTGGCAATTTCGACTTCCAAGTCAAAACCTTCTTGGCCTATTTTCGTCAATGTGTCGAGGCGGGCGTTCAGATAAGCCCAGCTAACATCAAACGGCTGCTTTGTCTTCAAGAGCTTCATAATCTCTCTCCCACTGTTCAGCTTCAGCTCTTAACTCATCTCTTTCAGCCACGATAGCATCATGAGAGACCTTTAAAGGAGCAAAAGACCTTTCCAGAAACTGAACCTTCTCCAAAGAGTTACGGAGGTCTTCCTGGGATTAAGTGAGCGATTGAACGAGTTCACCAGAGTACTCCTCCTTCTGGTTCAACAAGGCCTTCAGGCTCCTAATCTCCTCATAGGCACGGGAAAGCTGCTCTACAAAGGACGACTCTAAGACACTCTTATCCTTGCCTTCCTGGTTCGAAGATGCCTTCCCAACGGCTAGTTCTGCTGCAACAACTCTAACACGCTGCTCCAAGGTACATTTTTCTTCTTCCATTGCCTCCATATCCAGATGCAAACTCTCGTACTTCTTCCAATTGATAGCCTCTGTTTGTAAATCCTTTGCTACCTGCTCCATTTGAACGAACCTCTTCATTAACACTGTGCCTACAAGATTGATCTACATAAAAAGATAAATTAGATACGGTAAGATCATATGTAAGTACATATGAAAAGCAAACTTTACCTTTAAAGACGAGTGCACAATCTCGTTCATCCAAGTTAGGGTATTGTGGCTTTCCAGCTTAGAGCTTTCAGTCGGGCCTATCAATGGCTTTAACCATACATCATCCTGGCCTGACTTTTTCATGAGGCTGCCCGCTGCTGGAACCTCTACTACAACCTGCCTCATCTCCCCTTGCTGGAAGACCCTACTTCTACAGCAGAAGGCACGGAAGCGGGGGCAGAAAAAGGAGCCACGGGCGAAGAAGGCTGGGAAACAAAAACAGCCACGGGACCCGAAACAACAGTGGGAGCAGGAATAGCCATGGGAGCAGAAGCGATAACGGGAGCAATTGAAGGAAACTCTTTAGGTGCAGGAGGAGAGAAAACAGCAAGAGGGGCTTCATCAGAAATGGTATCAAAACCTTCACGGAACATGAGATCAATAGATTCACGAACAGGAGAGGGAGTCACATCCTCAGGGGCAAAAAGTTCAGATTAAGGCACGGGAGGGTCAACAATAGGTACAGAATCATCGTCACATACCACCTTCCTCCTACGTGACATGTGGACTAGCAGACTCTCATCTTCCTCCTCCTCCTCCTCTAAGGTCCTGGACCCACTTTCTTTTCTTTTTTATGAGGAGGAACCAGCAATGATCTCCTGGGCCTTTTCCAGGGACAACCTAGAAGCGGACACAGCCGCAGCAGAAATGCCACGAGCAGCCAACCCTATCAAATGAAAGGGGTTAGGTAAAACCTAAATGAAGAAAGAAGTAAAGGCAAAAACTTTGCTTACCGTGGGTCTTAACCCTCCAGCCAAACCTCCCAGAGAGGTACTTCCACGAACGTTCTTCTAACGGAGCAATCAACAAGAGTTTTTCTACCCAATCTCGAAAATCGGAGACATTCTCAACGGTTCCCATGATTGCTGCAAAGAAAAGAAACAGTTACGGTACTGTAAAGTATCAAAAGCAAAAAAGAGGAGGGTGAGCAAAATTGTACTCACGTGCAAGATTCCACTTCTCAGGGAAGGGGATATTTTCTCCACCTACTAAACCTGCAGTAGGGACAACAACATATCGAAGGTACCACCCTCGATCTTTATCATCACCAGGAGTAACTAACACCCTTTTACTCCTCGCCGTAAGAGTAAATTGTCAAGACCCCAAATCCTAATCGGCCGTGATGGCACCTATCATGGAACTAGGCTAGCCGACCGTCACATTACTACGCTTTTGTTCAATTTTAACAGTTCACAATATAATAATAAGCATGCAACCATAGCATCAAATAATATAATTAAGTCTTTAGCGTTCCCATAATATTCTAAACAAACCTCCCAAGAACTGGAGTCAATAGTCATGAGCATCTAAGAATAAATAAATCTAACTCTGCTAAAACTATAATATATGTCTCTGAATCAAATGCTAAGACTAAATAGGGAAGGGAAATGGAGAAGTTGTGGACGCTCGACAGCTACCTCGAAATCCCGTGAAAGCTGCTATCGAACCTGCGTCAGCTACTTCTGCGAACTAATACCTGGATCTGTGCACAGAGGCACAAGGAGTCTTTATGAGTACGCCAACTCAGTATTAATGAAAATAAATCACAGTCTGAGTAATATAAACATACAGAACATGTACACAATTCCACAAAACCAGTAAAACACCAAGTCACCATGTAGTATTCATCAATTCATAAGTTCGAAATCAGTTTCCAGAAATCCTTTGAAACAAGTACAATATCAGTATATCTAAGTAAAACCAGTGTGAAAACGAAGTAAACCATAGTTTGAAAACTCAATAAAATCTTTCACAAAACTGCCCCTCGGGCCAAAATCATTTATCATAACCATTGCCCATCAGGCATCCTCACAATCACTCTGCCCATCAGGCATCCTCACAATCACTCT
>ML246327.1:3275-16783 GCA_005239495.1 Nicotiana undulata | reverse complement strand
TTTTAAGGCTGTTCTTAAGGACTAAGTGACTAAATTCTCATTTAACCATTTCGATTTCAAGCCTATCAACTCTAACATATTAATAATAGAATAACCAACATATAATAAGCCACTAACAACAGTTATAATGCAGGTTTTACGTAACGACAGACTGGGTCGTTACATGAACGCGGCCGCGAAGCAAGGTTCAGAGAGGCACTTTGCAGTAACTTGCCTTCGCGGACCGCGAAAAGATGACCGCGGCCGCAAAGCAAGATTCAGAGACCTGTTTTTCTATACTTAGCCAAATTTCTTGTGTCAAAATCATCCTACAACATCCACAAACCAGTTAGTGCAAAAATGAATCCTATTCTACCAATAAAAACAAAAGAAAACAAAAATAAAGACACATGGGTTGCCTCCCATGAAGCGCCTGATTTAACGTCGTGGCACGACGCATGTTACCAAGATCATTTCAAATGAAGAAGTGCCACCATGTGGCTGTCATCGACCTTGCCAAGATAGTGCTTGACCCGGTGACCATTTACTCTGAAGAATTCACCACTTTTGTTTTTGAGGTCAAGAGCCCCAAACGGAGTAACAAATACCACTTCAAAAGGTCCGCTCCATTTGGATTTGAGTTTTCCCGGGAATAACCTCATTCGAGAATTGAACAATAATACCAAATCCCCAACCTTGAACTCCTTTCATCGAGCATATTTGTCATGTAGGTACTTCATTTTGTCCTTATACAAGGACGAACTGGAGTATGCATGGAATCTAAACTCATCCAACTCATTCAATTGCTCCACCCGAAGATTTGCAGCTACATCCCATTCAAAATTCAACTTTTTCAAGGCCCACATAGCCTTGTGCTCCAATTCCACCGAAAGGTGGCAAGCTTTTCCGAAGACCAAACGATACGGGGACATCCCAATTGGGGTCTTGTAAGCAGTTCGATAAGCCCAAAGAGCATCATCTAATTTCTTAGCCTAGTCGGTCCTATTGGCATTGACTGTTTTGGATAAAATGCTCTTTATCTCCCTGTTGGATAAAACTTGGCCACTAGCCTGAGGGTGGTACGGGGTAGTGACTTTATGATTGACCCCATACTTGGAAAGCAAGGAGTCGAAGGATTTGTTGAAAAAATTTGACCCCCCGTCACTGATGATGGCTCGTGGACTGCCAAACCTAGTAAATATATTATTCTTGAGAAAGGCTATCACACTCCGCGCTTCATTATTTGGTAAGGCCACAACCTCCACCCACTTAGACACATAATCAACCGTTACCAAGATGTACATGTTTCCACATGAACTCACAAATGGCCCCATGAAGTCGATGCCCCAAACGTCAAAGATATCCACTTCAAGAATTGAATTTAGAGGCATCTCGTCCTTCTTGGAAATTCCCCCGGTTCTTTGGCATTCATCACACCTTTTTACTAGATCACTAGCATCCTTATACAAAGTGGGCCAAAAGAACCCACAACTAAGCACTTTAGAGGTAGTTCTTGCCCCTCCATGATGACCACCATACAGTGAGGAGTGGCAAGACTCAAGGATAGCTAGTTGCTGTTCTTCCGGTACACATCTCTGAATCACCCCGTCGGTGCAAATCTTGAAAAGATAAGGCTCATCCCAATAGAAACCCAAGTTGTCCCTTCTAATCATCTTCCTTTGGTTCGAAGAGAGCTCACAAGGGACAACTCCGGTGACGAGGTAATTAGCAATATCTGCAACCAATTGCATCTCTTGCATTGACATTGAAAGGAGTTGTTCATCCGGGAAACTATCATTGATCTCAAGTCTGTCACAAGGACGTCCTTGATCCTCCAACCGAGACAAATGATCAGCTACTTGATTCTCACTCCCTTTTCGGTCCACGATCTCTAAATCAAACTCTTGTAGCAGCAACACCCAACGCATAAGCCTTGCCATGGAATCCTTCTTGGTCATGAGGTATCGGGGTGCCGCATGGTCAGTGTGAACTATGACCTTGGCACCCATCAAGTAAGGGCGAAATTTCTCCATGGAAAAGACTATAGCTAGAAGCTCCTTCTCTGTGACTGTGTAGTTCATTTGAGCCGAATTCATTGTCTTACTGGAATAGTAGATTGGGTGAAATACTTTGTTCACCCTTTGTCCAAGCACAACGCCCACAACAACATCGCTTGAATCACACATAAGTTCAAAGGATGCACTCCAATCTGGCACCGTGATGATGGGAGTAGTAGTGACCTTGTGTTTTAAGAGTTTAAAAGCATGCATACAATGCTCATCAAAATGGAATTTAGCATCCTTCTCAAGCAACTTGCACAATGGATTCACCACCTTAGAGAAGTCTTTGATAAAGCGCCGGTAAAAACCGGCATGGCCAAGGAAGCTCCGGACTCCTCTCACTGAAGTAGGTGGTGGCAACTTTGAAATAACCTCGATCTTTGCTTTGTCGACCTCAATGCCATTTTTTGAAATCTTATGGCCTAATACGATTCCCTCTTCCACCATAAAGTGGCATTGTCCCAGTTCAAGACCAAATTTGTTTCTTCACACCGCGCAAGGACCCTATCAAGATTACCCAAGCATTCATCGAAAGAATCCCCGACGACACTAAAGTCGTCCATAAACACTTCAAGAAAGTCCTCCACCATGTCGGTGAAGATTTCCATCATACATCTTTGGAAAGTGGCCGGGGCATTGCAAAGCCCAAATGACATACGAGCAAAGGCAAAAGTGCCATATGGGCAAGTAAAAGTAGTCTTCTCTTGATCCTACGGGGCGATCAAAATTTGATTATATACAGAATACCCATCGAGAAAACAATAGAAGGCCCAGCCCGTGAGCCTATCCAACATTTGATCAAGGAATGGTAAAGGAAAATGGTCTTTGCGGGTCTCCTTGTTGAGCTTGCGGTAGTCCATAAATACTCGCCATCCGGTAACCGTTCTTGTGGGAAGGAGCTCATCTTTGTCATTTTTGATTACCGTCATACCACCCTTTTTCGGTATGCATTGGACCGGAGAGATCCAAGCGCTATCCGAAATTGGATAGACAACTACCGCATCGAGCAATTTTATGATCTCCTTCTTCACTACCTCTTGCATAGCTTCATTGAGTCTTCTTTGATGTTCCACGGAGGGTTTGGACCCATCCTCCAATATGATTTTGTGCATGCAAAAAGCGGGTCTAATACCCCGAATATCCGCCAAAGTCCACCCGATTGCTTTCTTTCTCCTCCTTAGCACTTTCAAAGTTGAGTCTACCTGCACTTGGGTTAAGCAAGAGGAAATAATAATGGATAAAGTACATGAGAGACTAAGATATTCATACCTGAGATGGGAAGGAAGTGGCTTCAACTCCAGATTCGGAGGTTCTTCAATAGATGACTTTATTGGTGGAGTCTTCCGGTTCTCCAAGTCCAATGACAATTTTCTTGGAGCATAGGAATAAGACCCCATGCCTTGAAGGGCATAGGTGCTTTCAATCATACCATCCACCACGGAGTCTTCATGATTCAACAGGGCGAACTCCACAGGGTCATCAATATGGATCATAGCACTGGCATCATCAATAATAACCTCAGACACGAGGTCCATAAAAGAACAAACCTCAGTACTGTTGGGCTGCTTCATAGATTTGCATACATGAAAGACCACTTTCTCATTACCCACTCTGAATGTGAGTTCCCCAGCTTCAACATCAACCAAGGCCTTCCCGGTGGCAAGGAAAGGCCTCCCCAAGATAATGGGGACCTCAAAATCAACCTCACAGTCAAGGATGACAAAATCTGCTGGCAATATAAACTTGTCCACTCTCACTAGCACATCATCAATAATACCTAGGGGTCTCTTCATCGACCTATCCTCCATTTGCAAACACATAGAGGTCGCCCTAGGTTGTCTGATGCCCAAAGTCTTAAACACAGAATATGGCATCAAATTAATACTTGCCCCAAGATCACATAGGGCTTTTGCAAAGTCTGCACTCCCAATCGTGCAAGGAATAGTAAAGGCACCCGGATCCTCAAGTTTTGGTGCCATGGAGTGAACAATAGCACTCACTTGGTGAGTCATCTTGATGGTCTCACACTCCATGGACCGCTTTTTAGTCACAAAGTCCTTCATGAACTTAGCGCATCCAGGCATTTGTTCCAAAGCTTCTACCAATGGTACATTGATGTTGAGACTCTTCATCATATCAATGAACTTTTTGAACTGAGTTTCTTTCTTTTGTTTGGCCAATCTCTGAGGGTAGGGAGGAGGTGGCCTAGGCAATGGTGCCTTGGCTTGTGGGGACACCGGCTCCGGCATGTCAATAATGTGTTCCCTAGACGGGTTCACATTCCTTTCCAAGTCCTCCCCATTGTCATGAATGTCAATTCTTACTTCACCTTCTTTTGGCTCATCCATCACTTGTTCCACATCAACCGGTGACTCTTCTTGAGGCATGTTTTCATCATCAACAATACTCGTCTTTTGCCCCGAAGTACTTGCTTCACCACCTTTTCCACTCCTTGTAGTCACCGCCATGGCGTGACCGGTATTGTTATTATTCCCACCCTTGGGGTTCACCACCGTATCACTCGGTAGTGCACCCTTCGGGCGTGTGTTTAAGGCATGTAAGATTTGGCCCATTTGTACTTCGAGATTCTGAATTGCGGTATTGTGGGAGGCCAACTGGGCGTCTGAGTCTGCATTCTTCTCCATCATCTGTTTGAACATATTTTATATTCGACCCATTTCTGAGCTTGAAGAACTTTGACCTTGAGATTGATATGGAGGAGGGTTGCTTGGTTGTTGGTACATCGGGGGCCTTTGAAAACCCGACCCCCGACTACCTTCGCCTCCCCAATTGTTGTTGTTGTTTCTTCCACTCTAATTCTCCTCGTTATTGTTCCCCCACTGCCGGTCATTGTTGTTGTTCCATTGATGATCATTAGTATTGCCCCAATTCCTAGCATTGTTGTTGTTCCAGTTTTGTGGCCTTTGAATCCCCCAACTTTGATTATTACCCTGATTTCTCCAACCTTGGTTGTTGCTTTGACTATTACCTTACCCTTGGTAGTTGTTTGCATACATAACATATTCATCTTGGTCATCATAACCCTCATCTTGGTCGTGACCACTCGGCCCTTGATCACCTTGATCTCCACGGTTTTTCCTAGCATTCCCTCAGGTTCTCCTTTGGTTTCCTTGCATATTCACTCCCTCCATAGCATTCACTTGCTTCGGCCCTTGCAATTGTTGGAGTTGGGACTTAGCAAGTTGGTTCATGGTTGTTGTGAGATCGGCAATTGCTTGCCCTTGCTCTTGGAGTTCCTTGTGGAGACTATTCATACCGGTCTCCCCTTGAGGCACATTTTCTCTACTTTGCCAAGTCGAAGATGTGTCGGCCATTTCATCAACAACTTCACATGCCTCTGGGTAGGTCAACTTCATAAAATTACCTCCGGCCAATTGGTTGACCACACATTGGTTTACGGTGTTGATTCCCCGGTAAAAGGTTTGTTGTAACATAGACTCGGTCATATCATTATTCGGACACTCCTTCACCATGGTTCTATATTATTCCCATATCTCATGTAATGGCTCGTTTGGCTTTTGTCTGAATGCCAAAATCTCATCACGGAGTGATGCCATATGACTTGGGGAGAAGAACTTTANTTGTTTGAATGCCAAAATCTCATCACGGAGTGCCGCCATATGACTTGGGGAGAAGAACTTTGCAATAAATTTATCCGCGAGCTCGTCCCAAGTTGAGATTGAGTGATTGGGAAGATGCTCCAACCAATCTAGTGCTTTCCCCCGAAGAGAGAAGGGGAACAATCGGAGTCTAAGTGCATCCTCTGAGACGTTGGTTTGTTTACTCCCCCAACAAGTATCCACGACGCCCTTGAGATGCTTGTAGGCATTTTGATGCGCGGCCCCGGTGAAATACCCTCGTTGTTCAAGGACAGTAAGCATAACATTCGCGATTTGAAAGTTCCCCACCCGAATCCTCGGCAGGACAATGGCACTTGCGTACCCCTCATTTGGTAAGACCCGAGGGGTAGCCCTATGAGGCAATGGTGGGGGAGGGTCTGGAATATCAACTTGGTTGTTGGCATGTCGGCCCCTTCTTGGTGGAGGAAGTTGATTGATTTCCTCTTCCAAATTATCATATACCTCCTTCCCCCGAATCACATTCCCTAGTGTATCAGCCATTGTACCTAAGTGAATAAAACAAGGCAGTTAAAAGAAAAAATATAGAAGGAAGGAAAAACACGCTACGCTTCTAGTCACAAAGATAGTCACACCGTTAGACTCCCCGGCAACGGCGCCAAAAAGTGATCACGCCTCACCCACACTACTATATAAATAGGAAGGCAAGGATCGTGTAGCTTTTACCCGAATGGTCGGGATCGAATCCACAGGGAGTCTATAATGGGAGTGAGTGTCCAAGTAATCTAGAAGGGTCGAGTGTTTCTAATTGCACTTCTAAACATTTGCTTGGTTTGAGCTATGCTAATTATATTCTATTGATTGTATGCTAAGTAATGGCTATATTGTTTTTGGTGTTGTTTTCTGATGATGATAAAGGCACTAGGGTCGTGACCTTTGCCTAGGTGGATACATAACGGATTTCAATTCTAAGGTCGGGATATTGATTTGGGATACAACTATAACCAATGCACGAACATACCCACTCTATACCTCTCGGTAGTTTGAGTGGCTTTGCCCTAATTACCTCTCTCGAGGCCAATTGGGTGTCAATTAATCAAGCAATTGAGGTTTAGGTAGGGTATTACTCTCTCGAGGTTTAACCCGTTAATTAGGGCTCAAGTAGGGTTTTACCATTTCTGGGTTTAACCCAATTGATTGGGACTACCAATCTCTTGATAATGCCCTAATTTCCTATTAGGCTAATTTTCTAGACTCAAGTCCTCTTTCTCAAGAAGGACCCAAGTCATGGAAAGGCTAATTAGTGTTTCCAACCACTAATTATGGCAATAAGAACCCTCAATTAGCCTAAATAGCCAACACCCATTAATTTTCCAACCTTAATTTCAAACACCCATTATATACCTACACTAGGGTTGAGCCACAACCCTAGCTAATGGGTCTAGCTACCCATAATCAAAGATAGAAGCAATGATAGAGAAGAAAGAGAACCCATTAATTGATTCTTAACAAAGATATTGAAGATTCAACGTTAAAAATACAATAATAAAGCTAAAAAGATAAAAACCCAGAAGTATTCACGTGCTCTCTACTTCAGAAATTACCAGATACCTAAAGAAATTACAAAATAAGCTATTTATAGTCTGCCATAATTTCGGACAAAAATGCCCCTACGGGGGCCACCGCGGACCGCGAAAACACGATCGTGGTTCGCGAAAGGCAACTGGGTGCTTAACCACTGGGCTTCAGAAAATGCTCGACCGCGGACCGCGAAATATGGACCGCGACCGCGGTGAGATAAGTCTTGAATTACACCTCTCTGAAGCTTGGAACCGCGGACCGCGAAATGAGGACCACAGACCGCGAAGTGAGGACCGCGGACCGCGAAATTAGGACCGCGTCCGCGGTGAGCTGACCTAAGAAATCCACCTCTCTGAATCATGTCGCCGCGGATCGCGAAACAATGACCGCGGCCGCGGTGGCGTTTTTACCTTATCAGTTATTGTTGTCCTGGGTGATTTTGCCGGTTTCACTCCTGTTTTGAGCCTATTTTTGACTGAATGTCATCATTTCTGGTTCAATCCTGCATCAAGCACAACATATAAGTTTTCGGGGCTACTTCGTATATAATTATAACCAAAACTTAGGTCTAGAAGAACGGAAAATAAGGCAAAAATCCAAGTTATCATGGTCAACAACACACCAATAAGGAGGACTCTACTAGACACGGCTCCAAGACATCATAGGACACTTTAAAACCTTAGGATCTGATACCATGTTTGTCACGCCCCAAACTCGGGAAGTGCGACCGCCTCAACCGAGTGAACCCAACCGACAAGCCTGTTAGATACTTTCTACCCAAACTCACTCATGAAAAAGATGTGACATATATTCATTAATTAGACAATAGGAAAGTCAGGAATACAATACCAAAGCCTTTCTATTAGTTTCTTCATTTTTAAAATCTCAAAATACACACCTTTTTACAGGCTAAAGTGGAACAAGTGATTCACTCAAACATAAACATGAATTGTTTTACCTCCCCCAACGCCGACATACAACCCACACAATGTCTATGGAGCCTCTAAAATATACAAAGGAGTTCAATGATAGTGTCGGCAACAAGGCTCCGGCTATAACTCAAAACATGATAACAAAACATACAAAAGATACGTGACCCCAGAATGAAGTGGGGCTCACCAAGTCTTCTAAGAGGAAGGTGTACTTGTCATGACAAAAACCTATGGGTTGTGATGGCGCCGGACACCACTGTCAGGAAAGCCGACCCTTTAATCAGTTGGAATACTTTCCTGTTTAACATTTTAGAATCGAAGCCTCTTCTTGCATTTTCATTATTAAATAAATAAATTCCATCATTTAAATATGGCAAGAAAACCAACTTAATACAGAAAAGAAATACCAAGACATCCCCAGAACCCGGTGACACAAGTCCATGAGCAATTTCTAAGGATTTATACAATTATACAACGCTTGTCCGAAAAACAAATTTGGACAAAAGCAATAAGTATAAAATGTAAGTACACAGAAGGGAGACTCCGGCAGCTGTGGAACGCCTCTGGATGAATGCAGCACGTATAAGTCTTCCAAATCAATCACTGTACTATAAAGGTACCTGTGCAACAAAATGCACAGAAGTGTAGTATGAGTACATATACATATATGTACCCAGTGAGTATCCCGTCTAATCTCGAAGAAGTAGTGACAAGAGGTCGACTCGGTACTCACTAAGGTCCAACAGTAAATAGAAATAAACAGGATATAAGGAAAGCAATAAACATGTAAATAGTGCACCACAATTGTGAAGAGAATACAGAGTTCCCAAGTAAATATTGAAAGCAGTAACAACTCACTGTCTCCTTTCCCCAAACATCTGTCAAATCATAAATAAGGAAAACAAAAGTACCAAACAGTCATGCGCACACAGGAGTAGGAAAACCGACTGGAGTCATGAGGGAGAATATCTATGCACTGTCGGGGATCGAACGGCCCGTACCAAGAGTGCATGCTTAACAGTAATCCTGCCTACGCACTACCGGGGATCGACCGGCCCGTACCAAGAGTGCATCTATCAATGTAATCATATCATAGTGAAGAATAGCTATGCACTACCGGGGATCGATCGGCCCGTACCAAGAGTGCATGCTTAACAATAATCCAGCCTACGCACTGCCGGGGATTGACCGACCCGTACCAAGAATGCGTCTATCAGTGTAATCATATCATATCATAGTGTAACTTCGTCCATGCACTGCCGGGGATCGACCGGCCCGTACCAAGAGTGCATTCTTAATTAAATCCCTGTGCACTGCCGGGGATCAACCGGCCCATACCAAGAGTGCACTACAAATCCGCCGTGGCGTACGATTCGCTCCCATAAAAGTGAAGGAAATTACATATCGCTCGCGGGATGTAAATTACGAAGCGACAACATGCGCACACAGAATGTAAAGTTCATTTCACCACAATCCTTTCCAATTATTTAAGTAAATAAAAGCTCGGGGAAACAATAATATCTTACATGAGTACAAAACTTATAAGTCATTTCTTTTCCTTTCATAATACTTTCCATAAATAATTTCTTTCATATTCTTTCCCGTAAGGTAATACATTTCATAATATTTTTCCGTGAAAACAATTTCCTTCCATATTATTTTAAAATCCATAAATCTCAGAGAAACAAAACCACATAACAGGATATTATAACATACATATAATTCATTACAAGAAGTATACAGGGCATGATGTGGGGCCTAACTACCCGGACATAACAATAGTAGCCGCTACGTACGGACTCTCGTCACTTGGTACGTACGTAGCCCCAGCAAACAATTAAATGTAGCATATAGAACACCTAAGGGGACAATTCCCTCTTACAAGGTTAGAAAGAAGACTCACCTCGCTCCGAAGATTCATCGCCGGCTTCCAAGCCTCTACGACGACTAAAATGGATGCGCAACGCTCCCAAACCATCCAAATAACGATAATTCAATGAAAATATACTCAATAGATCATAACCAATTCAAATTACAAAGTTCCTCAGCCCGATTCAATGAAATGATAAAAATGCCCTCGGGCCCACGTGCCCGGACCTCAAAATTTCTTGAAGAAAATCCCTACCCGAAGCTTTACTAATTCAATTACACATTTTACTCAATTATTCATGCTCAATTCGTGGCTAAAATCCAAATTTCCAAATTCTAGGTTTCTTCCAAATTTTCCTCAAATTTCCCTAATTTTCATGTTCTAACCCATGTAATAATCTTGTATCTAACTTGAAATGAGTAGGAGTAACTTACCTTAACATAGATGACGAAAATCCTCTCTTGAAGCTCTCCAAAAATCGCCCATAGCTTTGAAAAATGAGGGAGAAATGCCAAAATCCCATTTTAATCAACACTGCCCAGTTCTGCCCTTCTATGCGATCGCATGAAGTCGTCTGCGATCGCACAGGCCACCCAGATCACTCCTCCACGATCGCAAAAGCATACCCGCAATCGCACAGTCCATTTCCAGCTCCCACCAAAATTCCTTCTCCGCGATCGCACCTTTCTTTTTGCGATCGCACTAGCTTGCCCAGCCCTTCTCCGCGATCGCACACCAACATCCGCGATCGCATAGGCCAAAAAACATTCCCCTCAATTCCTTCTCTGCGATCGCAAAGCAAAGGCTGCGATCGCATAGAACACCACCAGCACCAGAAAACCAGCAACAACAATTCAACCCGAAATGCCCCGAAACCGCCCCGAAACACACCCGAGGCCCTCGGGACCCCGTCCAAACACACGACTCAGTCCCATAACATCCCACAAACTTGCTCGTGGCTTCAAATCACATCAAACAACGCCGAAATCACGAATCACACTAAAATCCAACTTTATGAACTTTGAAATTTCTAACTTTCACATCCGATCCCGAAACCTATCAAACCACGTCCGATTTACCTCAAATTTTGCAGGCAAGTCATATTCGACATTACAGACCTGCTCCAACTTCCAGAATCACATTCCGACCCCGATATCAAAATTTCCATTTCTAGTCGAATTCTTCAAAAACCTTCAGTTTTCTATCTTTAGCTAAATGGCCTTAAATTGACTTCCGGATATCCGAATTCACTTCCGATCGCGCTCCCAACTCCAAAATTACCATAAGAAGCTATTCCCAGAATCAAAATCCACGGACATCATTATCATTGAAATGTACTTCAAGCAAAACTTAGGAAATTTCTTCAAAAATGCTGACTTCCACAATATACACCGAAACGCTCTCGGGTTATCCAAATCCCGATCCGGACATACGCCCAAGTCCGAAATCATCATACAAACCTGTTGGAACCTTCGAATCCTGATTCCGAGGTTGTTTACTCAAAATCCCAGCCTTACTCGATTTCTTCAACTTAAGACTTCTGAAATGAGAATTTTCCTTTAAATTCAACTCCGATCTTCCTGAATTTCAATTCCGACCATATGCACAAGTCAATATACCTGAAATGAAGCTGTTCGTGACTCCCAACTGCTAAACGACGCGCTGGATCTCAAAACGACCGGTCGGATCGTTACATTACTACTATCGCTGGTCAATGCTACTTGCTGTGGAACCACCTGCATCTTTAGATGCAACGCTCCCATTAGAAGGGACGTTAGTACTGTAGAATAGTACTAGTAAGTATAACCAAACACCATTTCAATAGAATGAACAATAACACACAGAATAAAATCATGATATCAGTAGAAGCCTCAAACAATACCAAAACATCAAGTTAAGAACCACATAAGTTTTCAAGTCACTTTCAAAGTTTTTAGGTGCGGAGCTCTTTAATTCCAATATAAAATTATTCACAATATCATTGTACTTATACACGGAGTCTGATCACGGCCGATCGGCTAGGCCTCCTCATTTTAGACATTAACCACAATCACAATTTCCAGCACAATCACCACCATGTGTGCGACATGGCGTCCGATCACGGCCCGATCGGTTAGGCCCCTTCATTTGAGACATTAACCACAATCACAATTTCCAGCACAATCACCACCATGTGTGCAGCATGGTGTCCGATCACGACCCGATCGGCAAGGTCACCTCATTTGAGGCATTACCTTTTCTATCAATCATCTCACGTCATGCTTTCTTCGCATATATTCAATTCATCGGCATTTAAGGCCACAATTATAATATCGTTCTTGCCACTTGGACGAATTTCATATTTCATGATCCCTTTTTTGGTTTCACACACCATTACCATTATCGACAACAAGAATATTCAATTCAAGGCTTTTAGGTACACATGAGAGCAATTAAGAGTCTTAGACATATAGAGATTTTGTTCGCATAATTCGGCATGATAACCTTCACTCAAGCATAACTTGAAATTGTAACATTTATAACACACACAACCCACACTTTGAATATATACTCAAAAGATAACATAGCATGAATAAATATATTTGGAACACATATTGAACATGTATCTCTCAACACAAGATTACTGGGGATAACTGATTTCATAATGATCAACTACAGTCTTACATAACTTACATCAGCACCGTGGAATTCGATTCTAAGAAAGGGGTTTAGCCAACATACCTCAATTGAGCTTCTTTAAACCTTAAAATATTTCGAAATTCTTAAAAATTTCAATCTATTTAGAAATATAAAGAGTTTAACAAAAATTAGGAAGATGATCATGATTCTAGCTCATTCGAGCATATTATCAAACACTAGGTGCGCATTAAGATTTTTAAGGCCCTTTTTACGAAAGATTCTATCATCCCTCAACCAATTCTCTATCAATTTTAGCTCACAACCTTCCTACATTATTTGATAACACGTGCATGCAAGATAACAACACCCACACCCAATAATTGTCTTGCTAATTACTCCCTTTTTAGTAGATTTTCGAAATTTAGAGCTAGGGTGTCACGACCCAGAATCCCAATCCGAGTCGTGATGGCGCGCAACGGCGGGGTTAGGCAAGCCAACAATAATTACCCCAAGTGATACCTTTCCCATCTAGTTAAACAGTCAAAGATTCCCAATTTATAACGACCAACATGATACTAGCCTTGAGCGGAAGTGAAATCCTAGTAGATACAAGCTGAAATAAAATGCATACATAGATATACATCCCAAAACCCCAAAATATAAATATACACTACGCGTGTGTGCCAGGAACTAGTGTCACGAGTGTCATGGGCAACTACTGAATATACAATGACTACAATATATACAGAGTCTCCGTCTGAATGAAATGAGCGGAGAAATGTAACAAAAGAGCTTCAGGGTGCTGCTAGGAAGTCGCTGAGAAAGCAGCTCACCGAGAAGTATGACCACGGTATCAATATCCAACGCG
>MDKH01152992.1:0-10000 GCA_005239495.1 Nicotiana undulata | reverse complement strand
TCCATCATTACCATGTGTATGGACGTGCAAATGCAACTCACTTGGTGTTGGATCTCGACCCTTCTTAACAACCTATACAAAAGATTTAGCGTTTGAAATGAACGGGGATAATAGAACATTGAAACATGAACCTTAAACATGAAAGTACTACTATATTGAAACATAGAACATTGAAACATGAAACCTAAACATGAAAGTACTACTATATTGAAACATAGAACATTGAAACATGAAAGTACTACTGGAGGAACTAATGTTGCTGTTTTCTGCAACTACCCTAAACATAATGAATTGAACAAGCATAATCTATTCTGCCCTAACAATTGTTGCTGTTTTCTGCAACTAATTTCGTCTCAAATGGAGGGAACTAATGCAAGAAACTAGTAGCAGGCTAAGCAAAAGACCAATGTAGGCTAAGCAAAAGAGCATAAAGAAGTTCTACTTTTAAGTATGAACAATGAGCAGTATGTTACTTCAAATGAATAGTAAGTAGAGTGATAGCCTACATTCATAAAACCAAAAGGGTACAGAGATGAAAAAATCCATAACATGAGAAAAATGCAGTGTCATTCCAACTGTAAAACAACAACTGATGTCTTAGCCAAATTTTGAAATATACAGCTGATCTGAGACCATATACAGCTGATATACAGAACATATACAGACCATATACATCTAAATTTTGAAATATACAGCTGATCTGAGACCATATACAGCTGATATACAGAACATATACAGACCATATACATCTAAATTTTGAAATATACAGCTGATCTGAGACCATATACAGCTGATATACAGAACATATACAGACCATATACATCTAAATTTTGAAATATACAGCTGATCTGAGACCATATACAGCTGATATACAGAACATATACAGACCATATACATCTAAATTTTGAAATATACAGCTGATCTGAGACCATATACAGCTGATATACAGAACATATACAGACCATATACATCTAAATTTTGAAATATACAGCTGATCTGAGACCATATACAGCTGATATACAGAACATATACAGACCATATACATCTAAATTTTGAAATATACAGCTGATATACAGATTAGAACTACTCTTCAAGAGAGACCACAACTAATCATTGCACCCTTTGAAATATACAGCTGCAAACATATGAACCATACAGCAATAGCTCAGCAGTTGTCAACCAACATATGCATTAACCAACATACTACATGAGTCAAATAGCTCATATGCAGCATCCAGCACTTCCACATGAGTCATACAGCAATTGGAAAACAGACCCCAGCAGTTATGAACCAACATATGCAGTCATACAGCACTTCCACATGAGCTTGCTATTCAGTGGGAAAAATAAAGCAGCAGCAGCAGCAGAAGAAGAAGAAGAAGAAGAAGAAGAAGAAGCAACTTACAAGTCTCTTGCGATGCTCCCCAACATTGATAGAGCCACCTGTGTGAGTCCCACTGGCAGCTTCGCTCCCACCACGGCGATTTTTTGCATTTATTTCTGACTTTTCAACACACTTAGGATCTTCCCAAAGTGCCAACCAACTTTTCCACACATTATCTGGAATAGTGTTCGGTTGCACCTTATGTGATTTCAGTTTGCTAAGAAAATCTCTGTATCTTATTGCTGCCCTACGCTCCCATTCGATACGCACCACACTATCAATTGAAGAATCCCAGTAGAAAGCCTTCTGAAATAATTTAATAAAGTAATAACACTAATGAGTTAATATAAAAGTTAATCTAGTTTCTAAATCCAATTCAATTGTGATGGATTATACCTTGAATTTTTCAAAATAAAATTTTTTTATCTCATTTGCGACTTTTTTCCAGTTGATACCATTAGGATCCAGTTCATGCTTGAAACACTTAGTTATAAAATCAGAACATTTAAATGAAGGCTCTAACCTGAACAAATTAGAAAACATTAGAATACCATTTACCAATATAAATATACCAAATGTAATAGTACAAGTATGGACTAACCATGCAGGAGAAATAGTAACAAGCGTCTGCGGCCCGCGGGTACTGCTACACTCGGTTTCAGCTATTATGTTGCTTTGAGAAGATGTACCCTCACCTATTGTGTTGCTGTGATTAGGCATACTACTAGGACCATAATAGTAACCAACATTTGGATCTGAGATACAAACTCCACTATTAATTGTTGATCTTGCACTACCATGACATTCCGTGTGAAATTTGTATCCGTTAACAAAATACACCGGATAACATGTTGCGCTTATTAATGGTCCATGAGCAAGACTACGCAAGAATTGGTTCTCAATGTGGTTGCATCGAACCTATTTCAAGAAAATTATAAGACTTAGTTAAATATAATAAGCCAATTCAAGTACATAATTGCTTAAAAGATGATGATTTTTATAGTCTTACATATTCCTTGAACCATATAGAAAAATACGTTTCGAGACTCTCATTTATTTGATCCTGAGATAGATTGGGGAATTCTTCTTGCAACCGTTGTATGTACAAACTTCATTGCAACAAAATAAGTTAAATACATACTCAAAATATATGGATATATTTATTATTATTAAAATTGATACCTTACAAACGGCTCAACCTCTACACAATTTAGTAGAATATAAGTTTGGGCTGCCTTGATTTCTTCGAAGGACAAATTTCTCTTTTTTCCTTCTCCCCATAGTCGGCCAGGATGGGTGAATATTGATAAATTTCCTTCAAGATCTTTCATGACACCACCATCATCATTACGGGCCACATTATGATTACATGTCATGACATGAGGCTCAAAATAATGAGAAAACAACTGTGTTGATTCCATCATCAAGTATGCTTCACAAATTGAACCACCCTCGACACTAGCTTTATTCCATATCATTTTTTTAAAAGTTCGAAGGTACCTATACAAGTAATTAAATGGATAGACCATTAAATTCATAAAGTCATGTGTAGCATATTTGTCATAATATGAGAACAAAGAGTTCATTACCTCTCAAAAGGATACATCCATCTATATTGTACTGGTCCAGCAATCCTTGCTTCATATGGCAGGTGAACAGGCACATGTTCATTGAGTTAAAGAATCCAGGAGAAAATATACGCTCTAACTTACACAAGATCTGTGGGATGTCTGCCTCTAATCTCTCCATGTCCACCACTCGAAGAATAGTCGAGGTAAGATCCTTAAAAAATAAGCTCAATTCCGTAAGTGCTTGCCACACATTACCAGGAAGTAGCTCACGAAAGGCAATGGGCATTAATCGTTGCATGAGAACACATGAAAATCATGACTTTTCATACCAAATAATTTATACTTATCCGTGTCCAAGCCTTAGAGTCTGATGGATGGCGCACTACGCCCTCCTCTTGTATGTGCTCATGATGCCATCTCATATCAGCGGCTGTAGCATGAGATGCATATAATCTGCGCAATCTAGGAATCAAAGGAAAATAATACATTTTTTTGTAAGGGATTAATTTCCTCTTACGAGAACCGACACGACGTTTGTACCTCTGGTGGCCACAAAACTTGCAAGATGTGAGGTCCTCGTCTTCACCCCAATACAACATACATCCAGAATTACAACAATCAATCTTTTCAACTGGCAAACCCAAGCTACGCACTAGCTTCTTGGTCTCGTAATAGTTATCAAGCATTGTGTTATCTTCTGGTAAAGCCTCTTTCAACAATTGCATCATTTGGTTATAACCTCTTTGTGATAAAGTATTCTCCATTTTAATATTTAGCATCCTGGAAACCACTTCGAGTTGAGAGAGGGAGGATCCAGGGTATAATTTTGCATCAGCGGCTTGTAGCAAATCATAAAACCTTTGGCACTCAAGATTTGGCTCCTCCTCTATTGAAGGATTATGTTCCGCCTCCATTGAAGGTTCATAAGAATGAGACGACTCTGGTTCAGTATTATTATAAGACTGCCAGCTCAAACCATGACCAAAATTAGGTCCAGCCGCATCCAAGACCATTTGTCGATATGGATTCTCATATCCCGATTCAAGTTGAGCGCCACCATGCAAATCGCCACTAGAAAACATCTCACCATTCACATTTCTTTCCCCTTGATACTTCAAAAGAAAATAGTTCTCAACAAATCCATATTGATAAAGGTGCAATTTAACAGTTTCAACATCCATGTATTTAATGTTGTGACATTTTTTACATGGACATCTAACGTTGTCACCACTCATGCGATTGCGCTGAGAGCCAGCAAACTGGAGAAACTTGTTCACACCAGTTATGAAACTTGAATTAATACCCCCTCGGCCATCCAACCTTTTGTACATCCAATCACGCTCTAGATTTTCCATGTTCCTATTTAATATTAGAATAAACAAGACCTTAAAATTCTTAATTTAAAATCAGCAAGCCTGACCGATCATTTAGCATCCACCAATATATTAGCACATTTAATATCTCTATAAGAAAAATAACATAAAAGAATATCAGAAGCCTAAAGAACAAATTTAAGTTATTCTGCGGACATTGTTATAGATTTGTAACAACCACTTTCAATTGAAAACAAGAAAATAAATTGTAAAACAAAAGGTTATAAACTAAAGGAAAACAAATTTTCATGTCGAATTATGTTCTCATGTTCGAACTGACTTAGAAGCTCAATCTCCTAAAAAGAAGAAGACAAATGAAATCACAAAAGCAAATAAGCGAATATTCCACCAAAGGTAAAATAGAGGCCACCAAAAAGTACAAAGGAGTAAACACGAGCATCTAGGAATATTATGACACATTTTCAAAAAGGATAATTTCATATGCACATAACAGTAGATTAATCAACTTTAGGTCCTACACTATGGTTGGTCCAGGAAACAGGGTAAGGCAAGAGGCAGAAGACAAACTGAGCCTCTTCGGCAAAAAAAACCTTTTAGTTTAACATTGATTGATATGCTGCTAAAGTTCTATACCAACTTCACAATCTATAATGCTACTGGAGCACTTTCTACGGTGCTAGCTTCCTATCAATAAGAGTTAATACTATCTGTTTCTACCAAATCATGCTCACAATAGGAAAGCAAAAATGCCTAAAATCAACGCATCAGTCAAACAAAAGTTACAATCCCTACCCTTTCGTCTAAGAAATTTGCAGAGCAGTAAACACAGGACTTCGAATTTCAGAATCTTGTCGAAGACTTGCAATATCGAAATATTACTTCTATTTTTCAGACATTAGCCTTAAGTCATATAAATGAAAAGCTAATCAAATAGTAGCTTTATGCAGCTGAACAAACCTAAATTCAGCAGTTTCATCAATTAGTCTAACGTCATTTTCAACATTCAACCATATAACCACTTTTAATCAAATATCAATCAACCAACCACTTTTAATCCCAAACAAATAGGAGTCAGCTATATGACTGCTATGTAATAATTCTGCTCTATTCTGGCCTATTTTACTCCAAATACTGGTAAACAATAGAGTATGTCTTATAAGGCCAACCCAAACTAGTCGGGGTCAACTATACTAATGCTCTATAGCTATTCCACTCTATTAAAGCCCAATTTATTCGTAAACAATTTGTATGTTAAGGCAAATTAGGGATTTTCAAACTAGTCTGTAGCTACTATCTCAAATAAAAAAAATGTAATCACAAAATATGGAGAAACTTTGAAAAGAGTACACCAAAATAAAGCACAAGACATGATGAAATCACAAAGAATTTTACCTTATCAAGGACATGCAACCCCTAAAATCAACGCGTGACTTCGAATTTCAGCATTCTGCAAACATACGACTTCGAATTTCAGATTTTTGCAGCAAAAAGATTGCAATTTCAAAGCTTTTCTTCTATTTCTAAGATAGGATAAAAATCACTTTTTAACACAATAAAAGTAACGAAATATTCAAAGATTTGACACTTAAATTGTCAAATATCAGTAGAAAGAAAACCCATACCTCTGAGAACAAAACCACTTTGCAAAAACAGGAAAACAGTTTAGAGATGACTGTGACTTACGATGTTGGGGTCTCAGCGTTTGTTGAGGACCGTCAACCTACGGTGCTGAAGTCTCAGTGTTTGTGCCTTTGAAGAAGAGAACAAGAAGAAAGAGGAAGAAAAGACGGAACAAATTAGGGTGTTTGTGCCCTAATGGTTGGGAACATATTTTACCTAGGGTAATTTCAATTTTGGGCCGGAAATTTTACGACGGAATAGCGACAGACCGAAATTATGTCGCTACTAATAAGTAATGAAATTTTATTTTAGGAAATTAGCGACGGAATATTTTGTCGCTGATAACTTTTGAAGGCCTTTATAAGTAAAATGAATTCTGCGACGGATTATTTGACGTTAAATCCGTCGCTACGTCTTAATAATTTTTGTCGCCCTGATTTCGTCGCTAATTTTGTAGGTAAAATAAAGGCGCTAATATTTAGCGCCAATTCTAGCGACGAATATAAGTTTTTTGTCGCTAATCCGTCGCTATATTTGATAAGAATTATTTTGTACCTTATTGGGCGACAAATACAAATTTCGTCACTAATCCGTCGTTATTTAGCTACAGAATATCTCTTGTCGCTAAACGCTGTTTTTTTTTTGTAGTGTGTGCAACAAAATGCACAGCAAGTGTAGTATGAGTACGAAAATAAAGTGTACCCAGTAAGTATCCCGCCTAACCTCAGAGAGGTAGTGACGAGGGGTTAAATTTGACACTTGCTATAAGTCAGTCTAGTATAGTCTAAGTGAGAAGCTAAGCATGAGTATCATAATCAATTAATCAAATAATCGGAGATTAGAAACGTCAATAAATATCATTTTGTTCCGTATTTTTCAAATAAATCCTCCTTCTTTGAACTGGCAACTCAATATACTTAGGCCAATATACATGTATAAATCACACGAAAATACGCAGCATTTATCATACGCAACATATATGCCGAGGGTCGAACGGCGCGGACCAACAATAATAAATCGTGCACTGCCGAAGGGTCGATCGACCCGAACCATAGATGCATCTATTTTTCCCACTCATGAATCGATCATGCGACGCGGTAAACATAATAAATACGGCTAGCCTTCTCGCGAATCATACCTGCGATTCAGGTGATCATAGGTACACGTATTCACATAAAGGAATCCACATTTTGTTCAAGAAGACATTTTCCCACAGAAGTAATGAAACTCTCCTTAATTAAACATGACGATAATATTTAGAATATATTTCTGGAAATTCGTTTGTCAAATCTTAACAGTATTCAATAAGTAATCTTGCCAAGAACACCCTGATCCACGGGGAAAATCAATCCTATTTCCAAATAATTAAGAAGATACGCTCTAACCCTTTTTGGAAATAGATTACAAATTTATTAGTATTATCAGTTTAATATCATGACAGGATCGCATATACAACACGTAAGGCATGCTAGTGGGTCCTAGGCTACCCGGACATGGCATAACAGTAGCTACGCACGGACTCCCGTCACCTCGTGCGTACGTAGCCCCCGCAAATAATAGCATTTATTCATTTAGTTCACCTATGGGAACAATTCCCCCTCACAAAGTTAGAAAGGAGACTTACCTCGCTCCGAAATTCCATAAACGAACTCCAAGCCTTCCCGACGACACCAATCGATGTGCAATGCTCCAAAACTTCCCAAATGATGATAAACCAATGAGAATATACTCAATTGTTTGCTAAAAATTCAGATTATATAATTTCCCAACTCCGCTTAGTGAAATGACCAAAATTCCCTTGGGCCCACATGCCCGGATTCTGAAATTTCTCGAAGATATACTCTACCCATATCTTCACTAGTCCAATTATACAATTTACTCAAATATTCATGCTCAACTCGTGGCTAAAATCCACTTTCACTAAATTTCTAGGTTTTCTCCAAAACCCCATGTTTTCCCAAAATTCATGTTCAATCCATGTAATAGTCTTGTATTTAACTAAAAAAACATGAAGAAGTTACTTACCTTGTGATTCATGACGAAAATCCCCTCTTGAAGATCCTCAAAATCGCCCTCACCAAGATGAAAATGGGAGGAGAAATGACCAATTCCCGTTTTAAAAACAATCTACCCAGGCCTACTTTTCGCACCTGCGGTACAATAGCCGCACCTGTGTTTCCGCACCTGCGGAAATTCCATCGCAGGTGCGGCCCTGACTCAATCCAGCAGTTCCCGCTCCTGCGATCACCTCTCCGCACCTGCGTTTCCGCAGGTGCGACCAATCTCCAGCACCTGCGGCTCCCTCGACTCCAGCCAAAACTCGCCCCTGCGGCTCCCTCGACTCCAGCTAAAACTCGCACATGCGATCCATACGCCGCACCTGCGCCTTCGCAGGTGCGGAAATAACCTTGCACCTGCGGTCCTCAGCCCAACCAGCCATAACTCGCACCTGCGGCGTCCAAGCCGCTCCTGCGGCTCCGCACCTGCGGCCAAAGCCTCGCAGGTGCGGTCACATCAGACACCAGTAGCCTTTAGCTCTTTTCCTACTTCAACTTTGATCCATTAACCACCCGGAATCCACCCGAGGCCCCCGAGACCTCGTCCAATCACACCGACCTGTCCCAAAACATAACACGGACTTGCTCGAAGCCTCAAAACACATCAAACAACATTGAAACGACGAATCGCTCTCTAATCCAAATCTTTAAGACTTAAGAAATTTCAACTTCCACATCCGATGCCGAACCCTGTCAAATTAAGTCCGATTGACCCTAAATTTTGCACACAAGTCGTATTCAACATTATGGACCTGCTCCAACTTCCGGAATCGCATTCTGACCCCGATATCAAAATCTCCACTTCCGGTCGAATTCTTCCAAAACCTTCAAATTCTAACTTTAGCCAAATAACCTCGAATTGACTTTCGGATATCCGAATTCACTTCCGATCGCGCTCCTAACTCCAAAATCACCATACAGAGCTATTCCCAGACAAGGAACCCCAAACAGAAATCAAAATCATTGAAATGCGCTTTAAGCCAAATATAGGAAATTCCTTAAAAATGTTGATTCCACAATATACGCCAAAACGCTCCCGGGTTATCCAAAACCCGACTCGGACATACGCCCAAGTCCAAAATCATCATACGAACCTGTTGGACCCTTCGGATCCTGATTTCGAGGTCGTTTACTCAAAATTCCAATCTTACTCAATTTCTTCAACTTAAGACTTCGGAAATGAGAATTTTCCTTTCAATTCAACTCCGATCTTCCTGAATTTCAATTCCGAACATACGCACAAGTCAATATACCTGAAATGAAGGTGTTCATGACTTCCAGCCGTTGAACGATACGCTAGAGCTCAAAATGACCGGTCGGGAACATGCCAAGAACTGCTCCGGGGTTATGTGAATCCATCATTTAATACCTTGTGCATCTGCCCGTGCTACTACAACCCCGCTGAGCACACAAGCTTGATCAAGTCTGAAGATATCCTCTTCTTATTCATACAATAAGTTCTGAACTCAGTCCCAACACCTGAAGTTCTCTAACGTGCCTGATTCTAATATTTGAACATCGTATCAGCTACCACACGAGGCACCAGAACACAACTGCATGCCTTTGCTGAATCAACACCATACACCCCCTGATCCATTATCTGACCACCATGACGCTCCCTGAACCTTAATAGCCAGAATTTTGCGAATTCGATGCTCTCAGGGCACCTTATAAGATACCTTCATACATTCTGCTATAACACTGACGATATCACCACAACGGAGGAGATGTGTAGAAACTTCTAACCAATTGCAGAGTTAACCACACATTGACATCTTTTCTCTTGACTTAGATCATCATTTCATTACAAACCAAATAATGGTGATTGACCTGAATATATTTCACATAATCTCATCACACTGATCCCAGATTTATAAATCTCGTCTCACCTAGTATGAACTGTTCAGACAACCAATCACCCCTGACATTACCAACTGTCACACACAATGCCCAAAAGCGCCAATAGGCAATAACTCGAACATGATACATATGAAATGACTCAGAAAGGACTACTAAACTCACGCAACTAATATA
>ML246323.1:0-15311 GCA_005239495.1 Nicotiana undulata | reverse complement strand
CCTAAGGATCATTAAGGTGTGATTTCTACTTGATTTCATGGCCTAAAATGGAAAATTACAAAATCCTCAAGAACCCTATAATTACTACCTAATTCTATGATTTTAGATAATTTAGTAGTGAATTTAACTAGGAATTAGTGTTTGAAACTAGTAAAACTATGGAATTTACTTACCTGAATAACAGTGGTGGAAGGTCCCTTGAAAATCTCTCTAAAATCTCTAAGAGGAAGATGAAAATGGAGGATCAAGGCTAAGTCCCGTATTTTATAAAACTGCCCAGGGATTCCTTCACTGCGATCGCGACAAGGGACCTGCGATCGCGAAGGCCAACTGGCCAGAGCTCTGCGATCGCGGCAGAGGTCCTGCGATCGCGAAGGCCAATTGGCCAGACCTCTGCGATCGTGGCAGAGGTCCTGCGATCGTGAAGAACAAACTCACCCGGCCCAGATGCGACTCACTGCGATTGCAAGAAACGGGATGCGATCGGGAAGGTGTGGAACCCAGACCTCTGCGATCGCCAAGGGGAAGCTGCGATCGCATAGAACAATCAACAGCCCNGGGGGTCCAAAACACACCCGAGCCCCTCGGGACCCCGTTGAAAAGCACCGGCAAGTCTGTATTCGTGATACGGACTCACTCGAACTCTCGAAACATGAAAAACAACAACGAAACTCAGAATTCAACCCCAAAACCAAATTGAATCAAAACTTAAGAACTTGAAATTCTAGAATTCACTTCAACGCGCCGAACCGGCCTAAACTACTCGGAATGACTTCAAATTTTGCAGTCAAGTTATAAATGACACAACGGAACTATTCCCGATCTCGGAATTTCATTCGTACCTCGAGAACATAAACTCACCTTTCAAGCCAAATTTCAAATTCTTTAAAATCCTCAAAACTTCATTAACTCCAATTTTCCTCATTTGATTCGAAACCAATCAAATCAAATCCGTTTCTTACCAAATTTTGTAGATAACTTATATAACACATATTGAACCTGCTCCGGGCTCCGAAATCATAATATAGGCCCGGCAGCACAGGTTTCACATCAAGGTTCATTTTCATAAGCCTTTAATATTTTCATAAAACAATTTTCTTTAAAAATTCATTTCTCGGACTTGGGTCCTCGGAATTCGATTCCGGGCATACGCCCAAGTCCCATATTTTCCTACGGACCTTCCGGGATCGTCGGATCACGGATCCGGGTCCATTTACCAAAGACAACTTTATTCAATTAATTACCAACATTTAACTCTAAATCATGTTTTTCACATAAAGGCTTCCCGGCTACGCGCCCGGGATGCGCACGCACATCGAGGTGAGATTAATTGAGGCTTTCGAGCCTCGGAACACAGTCCAAATTAGATGCACATAAGATGACCCCTTTTTGGGTCATCGCAATAGTACTATCATCCTCTTTAGAATCTTAAGTCTCTCATTTTATCTTAAACTCATGGATTTTCTCCCAAAAATGATTCACAACATTTAGTATTCAATCCAAATCTCCTATGGCTCACCATATCCACCATGCTGCCTTATGTAATACAAGAATCTTGTTAACAACTCTGAATCACAAGCAGGACAATACTCCTTATACACGCTCAATCGCTTAGAAGCACATAACTTAGATCAGTCCATGAGACAATCACAAACATGAAACAAACTCTCCATACACGTAGAAGACATCAACCTCAAAGCCATGGTCAAAACCATCATAAGCTTTTCTTAAACCATTTGCACAGATTCGAGACATTTGAACTGAATCTCCCTAAATTAATCAAGTCATGCATGTCGCCAAACCAAAAAGTCTAACCATGACGTGTTTGTAGTACCCAACTCACCAAAGGAACTAATCTTCGCTATTACCATACCGGTCCAAGCCACCGTTGTCTGGCCCCTCCTTTTCAAATTACTCTAGATGCGCTCTCAATACATCACTTTTCTCTTCTAAGACACAATGGTCTTTAAAGTAAACTTACACCAAGAACTTGTGACATGGAACTATGTCACCATAATATCTGTCGGCCAACCATTCCTCTTCATGCACACCCATGTAGCTCCAATTGATATGTCCTCTCTAAAGAGCCCTCCAATGAATTCAGAACTGTTTGTTTCATTCCTCCAATGCTGCATAGTCACATCAATAATAATACAGAAGTATCCAAGTTCTTGTCATAATCTAACGCCAATTGCAACTACCAAAGCAAGCAAAGCATATGGTAAATACTTAAGTATCACATTGAAGCTCGAACCCTCTGGGATTGTGTTCAGAGAGTTAACCAGTCCACTCTAGTGCCTTGATGAATAACCGAACATGCTAAGAAACCTGTGTTCTATTGCACATTTCCCTATTCAGAAGAAGAAACCTTAACCATAGACAACGTAGTGAATAACTTCCTATTCCATGTTCTAACCTTAGTGAGTGTTGGACCTAAGCCATTCAACAATCCCCACACATAATTTAGGCATAATACATCACATAGTTGACAAATCTTTGCCTGAATCAATGTTGATGCCACTATACTCAAGTCATAAAAGATTCATCAAGGTACCTTAGTCGAGAACTATACCAACGCTTGCTCATATGATCTAATCATCGATGGTAGGCTCCCCAGTTCGCCTAAAGCCATAATCACATCATCCATTCCATTGAATTAAAAGAGAACCCCTCATAAGAACCTAATCAACACCTTTCTATGACCTTACCAAGATTACAACCTCTATATGACCAACTAATTCGCTTGAGTCTACACCCATTAACAAGATGCAAGAGCTCGTTCCATCCCAATAACAAACATTTAAAGATCCATCAATACATCTATACCTTAACAATATGCTACACCTCGAGACGAACAACTAGGATGTCTCGTAACTTTTCTGTACATCATCACAAGCCACCGTTGCCCAATGAATAACATGTTCTCAACAATGCATAAAATAATTGGAAAGAAACCAAAGTATAGATTTCAAAGAATATGGATTTGTGTTGTGAGGTATTGAGAGTAGATCACGAGCATGCATTTGCATTCTAGACTCATGCAATAACCTTTATATATAAACGTTGATGGATTATATTATGATTATGAAAAGAATTGAGATATTTAATATCACATTGTATTTCTTTTGCCTGAAAGGTATGTCTCAGTTCCAGGTTTACTGCGCCTTTACCTTTGTACTTATTTGATAACACCATGCTTTATCTCTTGTTCTATTTATGTTTTTACTTGTTTATTTGATTGGTCACGACCCAAACTCTAACCGTAGAGGTCGTGATGGTACCTAGTCTCTATGACTATGTAAGCCTATCACATAATGATGTCAATCAAAACATAATAACTTCAAATTAATGAAAACTGTGAAATACGATAATACTGCCAAACATGGATAAAATAATTAACTTTTCAAAACCCGGTATTACTGAGTCATAAGCTCTAAACAGAATACATATCAAGTCTCGAAGAGTACAATACTGTTTGAAATACATAAACAATAGAAAGAAAGTAAAGAGGGTGACTCTAAGGCATGCAGACAGAACATCATTGGCCTCTTAAAATCTCCAATAAGCACAAGCGCGCCTCTCTAGCCATCCGCCCGATCAGAAGTACCTGGACACAAAATGTGCAGAAGTGTCGTATGAGTACACCACAGTCATTGACTAGTAAGTATCAAGACTAGCCTTGGTGAAGTAGTGACAAGATTCAGGTCATGTGATACTCACTAGTCAATAACTTGTGCAATATATCAAAAGAAAACTAACAACAGAATATATAACAGAAACAATATTAACAACCACTCCCGAACATGTGATTACTATCACGACCAAACACTATGGCACGTATAGTCCACTTTGGTCATAGGCCCGCACAGTTTGCCCTTTTTAGGTCTACGCCACCTCGAGCCCCAAAATCAAGCGTACCATGTGAAGTTAACTCATGCTTTATATAACTCTTCATTTTCCTCTCCCATTGTGATGTGGGATTTTCCTAAGGTGACATGTGCATCCCTTCTTCAGAAGGTTTCTAGTCTAGAAGCCTGTCACTCATACTTGACCTACCCTCATCGGCCCGCCCTCCGTCATGGGCATCACATTCACCCCTTGGGGCTCAGCTTCCTCGCTGAGGTTTCCCCTACCACCGTACTGAGGGAGATTTTGGCTTTGATACCATATTTGTCATGGATATTAACTTTTATGCCTTTTGACTCTTTTCAATTTTTGTTTGGTAATCAAACTCACTTTGTCCTCCATCATATATTATTCCTTAGCTTCAACATCATCACCTCTAGCCCCCTTACTCTTTTTTTTTTCAAATTTTCAAACAACATCCTTTCCAAATTTTAGTCTCGAGAACAACTGTCACGACCCAGAATCCCATCCTCGGGACCATGATGGCACCTAACATTACCTAAATTTATTAACCAGTTTTAACAATTCAAATCAAAATGTTAACAATAACAACCGAGTAATATGAAATAAGGTGATAAACTGCTGAACAACATAATCTAAATACAATCCCAGAAATTGGAGGCACAAATACATGATTGTCTAGAGTGCTACAGAAAATAGTTTGAATAAGCACAACTGTTTGAATCTAAATAAACAAAAATGATGAAATAGAAGGGGACTTCAGGGATACGGATGCCGTGCAGCTATACCTCAAGTCACCACAAGTAGATGGATCTGGGTAGTCTCACTATGCACTGTTGGAATCAACTCCAGTATCTGCACAAGAAGCGCATAGTGTAGTATGAGTACAAACGACCCCATGTACTCTGTAATTTCCGAGACTAACCTCGATGTTGAATCAAGTCACTACTTGGTTTTGAAGATTGACAAATGCCAACCCAGTTGAACCAGGTCCATCCGGGAAAACATAGTCAAATAGACCTATTGGCACAAGAAGCGTCCATGCACAAGAGATAAATATTATCTGGGAACTAAGAGGTTATCTCCTAAGCGAAAAGGTTGCAAATTGATAAGGAGATGGACTTCGACTTCAGATAGGACAGAAACGAGATCAAGGAAGTTGAGATAAACACAAACTCTTCCACCAAGGAAGAGTTGCATTAGAACTGGAAAAAAACATCTCAACTACTGACTCTATAAAGTGTTGAAGCATTCATGCTGAAGAATTGATGCACAAACACAGAAGTGAAACAAGAACTGAAAGCAAAATTACCAAAGCAATTTTGCAAGCAGAATCTTTGTGCGACACAAAAGCTACTTGAACCAGCTGGAAGAACTAGTTCTATTTGTTATCTTTCGAGTCTAGTGGTTTGTAGTAGGTGATTAAATATTGTATCTTTCAGCTTTATCTAGAAGCAATTGTAATAGGTACACACTGTTCAAGTTAGAGTTAACTTGAAGTTTGTCGCAATTAGCTAGAGACTAGTTTGCCACAAAGGGATTAGAGTTAGTCCTTAGGCTTACAAAAGAGTTTATTTTGTAAATGCTATTTGGCTCAGAGTTATAGTGAAGAGTTTGGGAAAATCCTACTGGGAAGTAGGTCGTGGTTTTTTCACCTTTTGAGCCAGGTGTTTTCCACGTAAAATTGTTGTGTTCTTTAAATTCTGCAATTACTTTTCCGCAAACTGTAGAAGTTGGAACACCAAGAAGAACCAGGTTCTTCTATAGAGACTGCACTCGAAAATTGGACACCACACAAATCACCACCCCTCTTGTGTGATATTGAAGTATAAAACAACAATTGGTATCAGAGTAGGTTATCCTTGAAAAGGCTAACACCTTGGAAAAGATCAAAATGAGTGCACCACCTAGAAACTGGGAGGGTCAGTCAACTGCAAGCTACCACTCTTTAATGGCCAGTATTATTCCTGGTGGAAGAACAGGATGAAGGATCACTTGATTGGAGAAGACTATGAACTTTGGGACATAGTCACTGATGGTCCTCTAGCCACCATGAAGAAGACTGCTGAAGGAGTAGATGTACCAAAGACTAGAGCTGACTGCACTGCTGAGGATCTGAAGAAATGGGAGAAGAATGCTAAGGCCAAAAAGTGACTAGTGTGTGGACTAGGTCCAAACGAGTATAGTAGAATTCAGAGCTGCACCACTGCCAAAGAAATTTGGGATACCTTACAATTAGCCCACGAAGGAACACCTCAAGTGAAAAGATCAAGAGGTACTCTACTATACTCTCAGTATGAAAACATCACTATGAAAGAACGAGATACAATCCAAGAGATGTACACGAGGTTCACAACTCTGACAAATGAACTTAGTCTCTAGGTAGAGTCATTCTTGAAGAGGACAGGGTGGAGAAGATCCTGACAAGGGTCTTGCCAATTTCCTGGGAAAGTAAAATCACTGCTATCCAAGAATCCAAAAATATGGCAACCCTCAGATTGGATGAGCTAATTGTTAACCTTACTGCCTATGAACTTAGAAGGCAGACAATGCAAATGGATGCTCCAAAGAAGGAAAGGAGTCTAGCACTGAGAATCATTGAGGGAACAGATCTGGAGGAAGATGAGATGGCCATGAACACTAAGGAATTCAGAAACTTCCTCATAAGGAAAAAGGGCATCTCAAGAGGTGGAAACTACAACAAATCTAAAGCTCCAGAAAGGCCAGCCAACGAGGGATGCTACAAGTGTGGAAAGACTGACCACCATATCAAGAGTTGTCCTCACTAGGACGTGGAATGGAAAAAGGAGAGATTTGAAAGAAGAAACAGGAAGAAGGAACTGGTCCAACCCAAGAAAACCACAACAAAAGCTATGGTTACTGCTTGGGGGAAAATCTCAGATGAAAAATCAGAAGATGGTGAGAATGAAGAGCAGGCGCTCATGGCAATTGGCGAATCTGATGAGGAATCATATGAAGAACCAGCGGTAAGTATATCCCATTTCAAAAACAAAATAAAGTTCCTTTCTAAATAAAAACTCTCTGAGTTGCTACTTGATTTCATGGATGATTCCGAACAAACAACCAAAGAGAAAGAACAACTCTCTAAAGAGTGTGCAATGCTAAAAGCAAAATGCATGAACTTGGAAATCAGAGTAAGTGAATCTGAAATGAAAAACACTGTCTTGTTGAATCAGGTTCATCCTCTTGAAACTAAGATCCTAGAGCTAAAATCTGAAAATTTAAAATTAAAGCTAGGATCTAGTAAAAAGACTGTTGATCATTCCCATATCATGTTAGAAGAAAATGTGGGAAAACTAAAAGATAAGATGTATACCAAGGATGAAAAGATAAGGACAATTAAAAAAGAACTTGGTAAAGTCAAACATGAATTAGATCGAACTTGTAAATGGAATAAATCCTCTGATGCCTTGACATGGCTTCAAGAAAATCATAGTAGCAACCGGAGAGGACTTGGCTTTGGGAGTCAATTGCCCAAGTGGGATCCCAAAAGCAAGTATCTCACTCTCCCTGAGAATAAAATTTGCACCCACTGTGGTAAGACTGGTCATTACAAAATTGAGTGTACTGCAAAAGAGCAGGCCAGTCGAAGAAATGAGAGTTTTGTTAAAAAGAAAAACTGGTTACCAAATTGGGCCAGAAAAAGCTTAATTCATCCTTTCTCTCATAGAAAAGGACCCAAACTAGTTTGGGTTCTTAAGACTAACCCCTGATTTCTTTTTGTAGGTTCAAGTGAGAGGAAGCAACCAAAGTTGGTACTTGGATAGTGGCTGTTCAAAACATATGTCAGGGAACAAGGAACAGTTCCTTTGACTTGAAAACCTCAAAGGAGGAAATGTCTCCTTTGGAAATGGAAAGAAAGGTGAAATTATTGGGGTTGGTAAGGTAGGTAAGGATGACACACGTTCCATTGAACATGTGTACTTGATAGATGGCTTGAAATATAGCTTGATCAGTGTGTCACAATTGTGTGACAGAGGTAACCTGGTTGCTTTCACTTCCACAAAATGTTTTGTGATTAACCTGCTTACTGACAAGATTGTTTTCCAGGGAAAAAGGATGAATAACATCTATGTCAGACTTGTCCACATTGTCTGAAAATGAACTCACTTGCTTAAGTGTGTTGGATAGTGATCCCCTCTTTTGGCACAAAAGACTTGTTCACGCGAGTCTAAATCAGCTTAACAAATTAGTCTCTAAGGACTTAGTGGTAGGGCTTCCTAACATTAAGTTCAAGGAAGACAAAGTTTGTGAGGCATGTGCAAGGGGGAAGCAGGTAAGATCCTCATTCAAAAGCAAGAAAATGGTCAGTACCACCAGGACGTTGGAACTGGTTCATATGGACTTATGTGGTCCTATGAGAACTCTGAGCAGAGGTGGTAAGAAATATGTAATGGTGCTAGTTGATGATTACTCAAGGTTCACTTGGACCTTATTTCTGACATCTAAAGATGAAGCATTTGATATGTTCACTTCATTTGTTAGAAAAACTCAAAAACAGTTAGGAAATCAACTAGCATCAATAAGATCTGATCATGGTACTGAATTTGAGAATGCAAAGTTTGCTGAATTCTGTGATGAACATGGTATAAATCACAACTTTTCTGCCCCTAGAACCCCACATCAAAATGGGGTTGTTGAAAGAAAGAACAGAACTCTTGAAGATATGGCTAGAACCATGCTTCTTTCTAGAAAACTACCCCACAACTTCTGGGCAGAAGCAATAAACACTGCATGCTACATAATAAATAGATGCATGACCAGAACACTAATAGAGAAAACTCCTTATGAATTACTTAAAGGGAGAAAGCCCAACATATCCCACCTCAGGGATTTTGGATGCAAGTGCTTTGTGCACAAAAATGGCAAAGATTTCCTAGGTAAATTCGATCCCAGAAGTGATGAGGGAGTATTCTTGGGATATTCATCGCATAGAAAAGCTTATAAAATATATAATAAAATAACTATGCGTGTATAAGAAAGTGTGCATGTTGTCTTTGATGAAACTAACACTCTTCTAAGAGACAAGAACCAGAAGATGAGGAGCTTGGACTGGTCAGAAGCAGTGAACAAATTGAAGCAAATATGGAAGATGGAATAGGTGATGGACCAGGTCCAACTACCCCAGGCAACATGAGAGGGGGAACTCAACAGCAAATTACACTGGACCTTGGCCCTGATCCTGTTCCACAACAACAAGACACCATGAGATCATCTAGAAGTGAAAAATTGGTGCTCAAACCACACAAATATCAGAGTTCTCACCCTCTTGAGAAAATCATAACAGATTTGACATTCGGAATCAAAACAAGATCCTCTTTGAAAAATCTGTGTACGTTTGATGCCTTTCTATCCTTGATCGAACCAAAGAACATTGGTGAAGCCTTACAAGATGCTGACTGGGTAAATTCCATGCAAGAAGAGCTGAATCAATTCGAAAGAAGTCAAGTATGACACTTGGTACCCAGACCACTAGACAGATCAGTAATTGGCACAAAGTGGGTCTTTAGGAACAAACTCGATGAGGATGGAACTGTTACAAGAAACAAGTCCAAACTGGTTGTCTAAGGACATAGTCAAGAAGAGGGAATTGACTATGATGAGACTTTTGTTCCTGTGGCAAGATTGGAGGCAATTAGACTTCTTATAGCATTTGCTGCACACATGGAATTCACTCTCCATCAGATGGATGTAAAGAGTGCTTTCCTCAATGGCTATCTAAAGGAAGAAGTTTTTGTAAAACAACCTCCAGGTTTTGAAAGCAAGGAGTCACCTAACCATGTATACAAACTTGAGAAGGCTTTGTATGGACTCAAACAAGCAGCAAGAGCATGGTATGAGCGACTATCAAAATTCCTGCTAGAACATGGATACAAACGAGGTAAAATTGACAGTACCTTGTTCTTAAAGGAAAAGGGTAAGGATCTTCTGGTTGTGAAAATATATGTGGATGATATCATATTTGGGGCAACCTCTAAAAAATTGAGTAAGGAATTTGCTAAACTTATGGGGAGTGAGTTTGAGATGAGTATGATGGGTGAGCTAAACTTCTTTTTAGGCTTGCAAATCAAGCAAAACTCAAATGGAACAATGATCCATCAACAAAAATATGTGAAGGAATTGCTCAAAAGATTTAAAATGGAAGACTCAAAAGAAATTGACACCCCCATATCCACAACTACAAAATTAGATGTGGATGAACCTGGTTCATCCGTTGATCAGAAGCTATACAGAAGGATGATTGGGTCTTTATTGTATCTCACTGCCAGCAGACCTGATATTGTGTTCGGTGTAGGAATGTGTGCTAGATTTCAGGCAAATCCAAAGGAGTCCCATCTAGCTGCAGTGATGAGAATTATGAGATATCTGAAGGGCACTACTGATTTATGTCTTTGGTATCCTAAAGGTAGTAATTTTGACCTTGTAGGATATGTTGATGCAGATTATGCACGTTTCCTGGTTGACAGGAAAAGTACCTCAGGCATGGCTCACTTTTTGGGCTCTTGCCTTGTGTCTTGGGCCACCAAGAAACAAAACTCAATAGCCTTATCTACTTTTGAGGCTGAATATGTGGATGCAGCCTCATGTTGTGCTCAGTTGCTAGGGATCAAGCAACAACTTATGGATTTTGGTATAGAGGTTGGATGCATTCCTATTTTCTATGACAACACTAGTGCAATTAGCATGACAAAGAACCCGGTTCATTACAAGAGAACCAAGCACATAGATATCAGACACCATTTCCTAAGAGATAACTATGAAAAAGGAATGATCTCAATTGAATTCTATGCTACTGACAAATAAATTGCAGATATCTTTACTAAGGCACTAAGTAGGGAGCATTTGGAGAGAAACAAGCTTGAATTAGGGATGATTAAGATCACCTAATTGAAAAACAAAAATGAAAAAAATGAAAAATAAAATAAATTTTTTGACTAGAAACACTAAAATAGGTAACTAACTAGACTAATCATTGCTCAGTATTATGACTTTACTGCCATAGTCTCTTGCCATGTATTAATTTGATCCCCTGGTTGCTAATGATGTTTTTCTATATTTGTAAATTGAGACAAATTAAAGACTATAACACGATGAACCTAGTTCATCGCTACTGGTTCATCTGACTGACAAGGTACGTGCTCATCTCTATACACTTATTGAAATAATTATAGTCACACATGAGCAGGACTCTATCTATATTTGGTTCATTTCAAATTCCTAGTACTTATCCCAAAATGAACCCGTTCCATAGAGTCCCATCGAACCTTAATTAGCCTAGATATTAGGGAGTAAAAACCGTCTAATCACCGACACTCCTGCAACGTCTAGACTTCCACTTGCTAAAGAATTATGCCCGTTTTACGTTTCATAACCACATATTTAAAAGGCCATCATTACCTCCCCTATTCAAAAACATAACCGTCGAACCAAGTAAATCATTCATCTCATACCAAACTGATCAACTTTCTTCTCTCCCTAATTCTTCATAACAATGTCTTGTTCACCACCCCCTGCTTTATCTTCATCAACCAACACTGGTTCTAATTCTCCATCGATACACAATTCACATTCTCTAACCACGTCTTCGACCCCTCTAAACCCTCCAGTCCCTGAACCCGCTCCTTCACCCAAATTAGTCACAACCTTTACACATAGCCCCACTCCAGCCCCCAAACCACGAAGAGCAAAAGTGTTGTCCAGGAAAATAGTTGCATCTGGTTCACGTGAAATTGTTTTAAATGAGATACTTAAAGCTAGCAAGGTCCAAGAATCTGAATCCTCTAGTGAATCCTTCAAATCTGCAAATGAGGATGAAGCACCAGGTTCACCTGACATTGAAATGGGAAATCTTGAAGTTGGGTCTGCACCTGAAGTGGGTGATAACATGTTTATCTTGATTGGGTCGATAGTGGATGTAGAGGTACCTGATAGGCGAAGAAAAATTGGGAAAAGTATAAACATTGAGAGAGAGGGAGAAGGGAGTTCAGAAAAGGGATCTGGGAGGGAAGGTGCCACTCTGGCTATTTGTGGCCCCGCTCCTGTGATTGTTGAGGAAGGAGTCATAGCTTTAGGGGGAAGCAATTATAGGGAAGCAGCAACAGGTCTGTAAAGTCTACAACAAGCAGTAGATGAACCTAGTTCATCTATTGGAGGAAACGTTGGATGAGATGCTGAAAAAGTTGGGGGAGTCCTACAATCCCAAAAAGAAGAGAACTCCAAAATCTAAGAAAGCTAATATCCCGGTTCCAACCAAGAAAAGGAAAGCTGCATCATCTACTGATGCTCCTTCCCCATAGAGTCGTGCTACTAGAAGCACTGTTAGGCAACATGAAGAAGAATTAGAAAAAGCTGTGAGAGAGAGCAAGAAGAAGAAGTCTGCCAAGGGAAAGGCAAAGGTTGGAGAGCCTGTTGAGGCAGTTCATGTTGATGACGATGAGTTGGACCTGGTCCATCATGAGGAGCAGCCAGCACCAGTTGAGGTTGAGACACCAAAACCTAAGAAAGCTAAGGCTTCTTCCAAGAAGTCAGCATCTATGTCTGCCACACCCTCAACGATTGCAAAGAGGACTAGGTCTAAGTCAAAGAAAGTAAAGATTGTTGATGATGACGAATGGAGTGGAGAAGAAGAGGAAGTGTCTGGTGAGGAGACTGAAAAACTCACAATGTTTGGAAAGCATACTGTCTTGAAGGGGAATCTGGTTAGAGACCTTGAGGAATCAGAGATGGTTTTCTTGATGGATACCTTGGCTGCGCAAGGGTGGAAGGACATGGTTCTTCACCTTGAGTGAAGGCTGGCTAGGAATGAGTTGGTTGAATTTATCGCCAACGCAGTTGTCAAAGATGGTTGGGTATCCTCCAAGGTTTAAGGAGTTGCGATTTCATTTGATGCAAAGGAGTTAGGGGAAATACTGGATATCCCATCTGAGGGTTATGATGACTACAGTAGGCAAAAGTGGCCTAATCTGGATGATTTTCCCTCAGATCTTCAAATCACCAGGTCCTTCTGTGAGAATGAGCAAGAACTGGAGCCCAGGGCAGTATTTAAGAGTGAGATGAGGCCTCAACACAACTGTTCTTTTGAGTTTGTGATCAAATTTCTGCTGCTTAGGAAAGAGCGACGGCACATAGCCAGCTACTTGGATCTCACGCTCATGGAGTGCTTGTACAGGGGTAAACAGATCAATTGCCTGCCTTCCTCATCCACCACTTGGATAGGGTTGTGAATGGATCCAAGGCACATGCTATACCTTATGGGTTTATCCTGACTGCTGTGCTTGCTCACTTCAAGGTTCCAGTGAAGAATGCTAAAATGGCTACTGCTAAGGACTACTTTGGGAAGAATACGTTGTTGACTTGTGACTACATCGTTAATATTCCTGAGGATGAACCTGGTTCATCTAGGAAACTACCTGTTAATAGCAAGGTCAGGACACTTGTGCAGGAAGGTGAGATCAAGGATGCAGAGATCCTTCATTGAAATCTCGCCTTATTGAGGTCGAAGTTGAGCGGGATGCTCTCAAAGCTGAATTAGCCAAAGAAAAGGAGAAGAATGAGGGTGTTCTTCATCAAATGCTCTCCCTTCTTCAAGCTAAGACCACAACCTCCTCTGCCCCTTCCCAGCCTTAGGAGTTCAGTGCCACCAAAATAACCCCTCTATGACCCAATTGGGATTTGTCTTAGCTTGTTCTATTTTTTGTTTTGCTCATGGTTGCGACTGTTTTTAGTTATTTTTGTGTATGGTGCTTGATCTGCTATCTAATCAATGAATTTTGCTTTTTGGTTATTGATTCTTTCTCAGTTTATTATATAGATTACATTTATTGGTTTCTTTTGATGATTAATCCATGCTTTGCACCTGCAGTTGCCTCAATGGCCATGAGTAATTGTTAATACTTCTGGTAAGTTTATCATTTTGCAACTTTTTCTATGGTGCCAAAAGGGGGAAGAAAATGTGCTTTTCAAATTCAATGATTTTTTGGAGATATTTATAACCTAATGAACCTGGTTTTTCTATGATGAATGCTTAAATCTATAAAAAGTGTCTATGTTGGATTGAAGTATGTATAGGGTTAAGCACAGAGTTTGTCATCATCAAAAAGGGGGAATTTGTTGAATCAAGTCACTGCATGGTTTTGAAGACTGACAAATGCCAACCCAGTTGAACCAGGTCCATCCGGGCAAACATAGTCAAACAGACCCACTGGCACAAGAAGCGTCCATGCACAGGAGATAAATATTATCTGGGAACTAAGAGGTTATCTCCTAAGCGAAAAGGTTGCAAATTGGTAAGGAGATGGACTTCGACTTCAGGTAGGACAGAAACGAGATCAAGGAAGTTGAGATAAACATAAACTCTTCCACCAAGGAAGAGTTACATTAGAACTGAACAACAACATCTCAACTACTGACTCTATAAAGTGTTGAAGCATTCCTGCTGAAGAATTGACGCACAAACACAGAAGTGAAACAAGAACTGAAAGCAAAATTACCAAAGCAATTTTTCTAGCAAAATCATTGTGCGACACAAAAGCTACTTGAACCAGCTAGATGAACTAGTTCTATTTGTTATCTTTCGAGTCTAGTGGTTTGTAGTAGGTGATTAAATATTGTATCTTTCAGCTTTATCTAGAAGCAATTGTGATAGGTACACACTGTTCAAGTTAGAGTTAACTTGAAATTTGTCGCAATTAGCTAGAGGCTAGTTTGCCACAAAGGGATTAGAGTTAGTCCTTAGGTTTGCAAAACAGTTTATTTTGTAAATGTTGTTTGGCTTAGAGTTATAGTGAAGAGTTTGGGAAAATCCTACTGGGAAGTAAGTCGTGGTATTTTCACCTTTTGAGCCAGGTGTTTTTCACGTAAAATTGCTGTGTTCTTTAAATTCTGCAATTACTTTTCCGCAAACCGTAGAAGTTGGAACACCATGAAGAACCAGGTTCTTCTATAGAGACTGCACTCGAAAATTGGACACCACACAAATCACCCCCCCCCCCTCTTTTGTGGTATTGAAGTATAAAACAACACTCGACAAAGTAGTGACGAGTCTAAGGGTAGACCACTTACAATAATCTGTACACAATAATAATAATAATAATGACAGGAAAACATGAAATGTAAGTAAAGCAAATAACTCATGAAAACGAACTCGAAATTCAACTACTAGAGAATCCTAAATAACAAGTCTCATAGTCTCATATCACAATGGCGAGGCTAATTAAACAATCACAAACAAGTACCACACATGAAATTCGTTGCGGCGCGCAATCCGATCCCACCATATCATCATCTTTCCATATCATAATCGTCCTTATTCCACCATTTCAGTTCATTACCTTTCAATTTCCATTGCGGCGTGTAACCTACTCCCTAAAAAATTTCAATCATCAACATAAACAATTGAACATCCAAATTTACAAGAGTTTCTA
>ML246322.1:0-59888 GCA_005239495.1 Nicotiana undulata | reverse complement strand
TGCCTTTCCTTGATTTGAATTTCCAACGGGTCGATGTGAACATTACCCGGATATGGCAGCATTACTGCTAGGGTAGCCAGGGCATCGGCTAACTCGTTGTGGCATCGAGGGATGTATCTGAACTCGACAACTTTGAATCGTTTGCTAAGGTCTTCCACATGTTGTCTGTATGGAAGGAGCTTAACTTCTCGAGTTTCCCATTCTCCCTGGACCTGTTTGATGATCAAATCCGAACCCCCCATGATCAATAACTCTTCTACATCCATGTCAATGTCCATGTTCAAACCCATTAAACAAGCTTCATATTCGGCATTATTGTTTGTACAGAAGAACCGAAGGCGGGCCGTGGCGGGATAGTGCTGCCCCATGGATGAAATCAAGATTGCCCTAATCCTAACACCTTTTGCATTTACAACTCCGTCAAAGAACATTTTCCAAGTGCTGGTGTCCTCAGAAGTTATCTCGACTGAGTTTACCTCCTCGTCAGGGAAGTAGGTACTTAGAGGTTGGTAGTCGTCATCGACAGAATTTTCTGCCAAGTGATCTGCCAAGGCATGGGCATTCATTGCCGTGAGAGTGACGTAGACTATGTCGAATTCAGTGAGAAGAATCTGCCACTTAGATAATCTCCCGGTGGGCATTGGCTTTTGGAATATGTACTTTAATGGATCCAGCCTAGTGATGAGGTAGGTGGTATAAGCCAACAAATAATGCCAGAGTTTCTGAGCGACCCAAGTTAGAGCGCAACAAGTTTTTTCCAACAGCGTATACTTGGCTTCGTAGCTCGTGAACTTCTTGCTCAAGTAATATATGGCCTGTTCTTTCTTCCCGTTTGCGTCATGTTGCCCGAGAACACACCCGAAGGAATTTTCTAACACTGTGAGGTATAAGAACAAAGGTCTTCCTGGTTCTGGTGGGACTAGCACCAGCGGGTTCGACAGATATTCTTTCATCTTGTCGAAAGCGTTCTGGCATTCGTATGTCCATTTGATGGCTGCATCTTTCTTCAACAGCTTCAATATAGGCTCACAAGTGGATGTCAATTGAGCGATGAATCTGCTGATGTAATTCAACCTACCTAGCAGACTCATGACCTCCTTCTTGGTTCTTGGAGTCGGGAGATCCTGAATAGATTTTATATTTGTCGGGTCTAGCTCAATGCCCCGTCGACTGACTATAAACCCCAGTAATTTCCCAAATGGAAATCCGAAAGCACACTTGGCCGGGTTTAATTTTAGATCATACTTACGCAAGCGTTCGAAGAATTTCCTCAAATGCTGGACACGGTCATCTTGCGTTCTGGGTTTAATAATCACATCATCCACGTATACCTCAATCTCCTGATGCATCATGTCATGGAAAATGGCGGTCATGGCCCTCATATATGTTGCCCCAGCGTTCTTTAGACCGAACAACATGACTCGGTAACAAAAGGTGCTCCAGGGTGTAGTGAAGGCTGTCTTTTCTGCATTTTCTTCATCCATCAATACCTGATGGTATCCAGCATAGCAATCCAAGAAAGATTGTACCTCATGTTTGGCACATTGTCAACCAGGATATGTATGTTTGGTAGTGGAAAGTTATCTTTAGGGCTTGCTTTATTCAAAGCTCGGTAGTCGGCACATACTCGGACCTTTCCGTTATTTTTAGGTACTAGAACCACATTGGCCAGCCAGGTGGTGTATTGGACCACTCGGATCACTCCAGCTTTTAATTGTTTAGTGACCTCTTCTTTGATTTTTTCACTCATGTTTGTTTTAAATTTCCTCTGCTTTTGTTGGACGGGTGGATAACCGGGATAGGTCGGCAATTTATGTACCACCAAGTCCACACTTAGTCCGGGCATGTCGTCATAGGACCAAGCAAACACGTCTTTGAATTCAAGTAGAAGTTGAATCAAAGCGTCCCTAGTTCTTTCATCAGTGTGGACGCTTATCATGGTTTCTCGAACCTCTTCTGCATTACCCAAGTTGACGGGTTCTGTTTCGTTTAAGTTTGGCTTAGGTTTATTCTCGAATTGTTCTAATTCTCGGTTTATTTCCCTAAAAGCCTCTTCTTCATCATATTCCGGTTCTTGATTCATTATTTCGAGGTTAGACAGCGTATAAAGATCAGGGCATGAAGTCTGCAAGCATGTCATGTTATTTAAGGCCGCATTATTAGGACTGGAAATAAGAAAAATAAGCAAAAATCAGAAAGAATAATAGATGATGAAATTTTGATTTCATTTCATTGAATTTGAACATAGGAGGGTTTACATCAAAATTCAAAAGGCAATAAATTAAAAACACTTGAGTTACACCCTGAAATAACTCATAGTGCAGGAAAGATGGCAAAACTGAACTACCGGGGCTCCCGCCTGACGGGGAATGGAGTAGCCTTACAGTTCTGCAACTTGGCGTTTGGGCCCATGAATTGCACCTCAGCAGTGCTTGAGCCTTCTCCCTGTTGAACCATGTTAATTTCATATAACACCTGCTTCATGGCCTCCCAGATTTCTTCAATTTCTTCGGTCGTAAAGGCCTCCTCCTCTTCTTCAATATATTGTGGTTTGATGAAAGTTTCAGTAACGTGGGGGACTGGTTGAGGCAAGTCCCAACCATCTTTCTTTCGAGCGTTGTCCCATTCCACATCGGCTTCTGTAGCCTTGAAACCTATGCCGAAGAATTTTTCAGCAACAGGTAGAGAGATCGGTTCAGTGATACCCTGTAGGGATACCCAAGCCCCTTTCCGGGTTTGTATCCATGTCTAATCATATCGGTAGCGACCATGATTGACGCATTTGATAGGCAAGGTTTCGGGCATGGAGTGCCTTCTTCGTGTTGATTGGCAAGCACAATTTCAAACGCCTGATAGACAATATGCTCACTCCCTTCTCCGGCTTCAAGATAGGGGACCAATGGGTCTCTAAAGATTGATTTCTCGTCCTCCACATGGACCACTATTTCCTGATTTTGATGTTCAAACTTGACCATCTGGTGGAGGGTAGATGGCATTACGCCGGCAGCGTGGATCCATGGCTTTCCTAGCGAGATATTGTATGAGGTGTCCATATCTAAGATTTGGAAGGTTACCGTAAAGTCCACAGGGCCGATTGTCATGACTATGTCTATTTCGCCAATGGTGTCCCTTTTGATTCCATCAAAGGCACAGACATAGACGTTATTCAGCCTGATTCTCTCAGTGCCGATTCCCATTCCTTGTAGTGTTGATAAAGGGAAAATATTTACACGGAACCTCCATCAAGCATAACTCTCTTCACATAATATCCCTCACTTTTAATTGTTAAGTGTAAGTCTTTGTTGTGAGAGGCTCCCTCGGGAGGTAGATCATTTCGGTTGAAAGAAATTTTGTTTACTTCAAAGAAACGCTCGGCCATTCTTTCTAATTGTTTGACTGAGGTCTCCGCCGGCACATACGCTTCATTCATCATTTTCAAGAGTATTTTCTGATGCTCGTTTGAGCCCATCAACAAAGATAAGAGTGATACTTGATCAGGATTTTTCCTGAGTTCTTCAATTGTGGCGTATTCAGTCATGTTCATCTTCTTAAAGAACTCTTCAGCCTCTTCGGCGGTGATAGGTCTTTTAAGAGGAAGCGTTTGTGCTTGTTTTTGGCCAACTCTTTTAGATTGAGGTATTTTAAAGAGGAATTTGCTTTAATTGCTTCCCCTGTGATCTCTTTCCCTTTGTATGTTACTACCGTCTTGTTGTAGTTCCAATGGACGACAGTAGTATCCTTCACGGGAGTTTGCGACGCGCGGCTAATAACCACGGGCTCATTCAGCCTTGGTGAAATTATTTGCCCCCGCGCCGCGTACGTCCCCTTTGGTACATACATTGTCGGGCCGTTTATCATGGCTCTGTTGAATTGTAGCCTTCTGGGCGGGCTTAACATGCCTTGTTCTTTCTTGGGTGCCCTGGGGATGTAAAGAACGACATCTTTAGAAGATCCTATCTTTGTCTTAGCTTCAGCCTTCCCCGTGGCTTGAGGGACGGGACTATTCTTCTTTATTTCCTTGGCTGGATTGAGTGCCGCTTTAGGCTTTTTCTCCACGTCTGCGATGGCGATGATAGCCTTCAAAGCTGGGTCAAAATCTTGGTCCTCACAGATCATGCCGATGACGGGCCCATTGTTATGGGCGGGCAATGGATTGTTAGTCACATTGGGAGCTTCTTCATCCCTTAACACTACTTTCTTTTGCTCTATAAGAGTCTCCACATCCCGCTTGAGAGACCAACACTCCTCCGTGTCATGCCCCTCCACTCCGAAATGATAGGCACAGTTGGTACCCCGCCTGTATGATGGCGATTGTGGATTTTTCCTGTTCGGAGGTACGGGCTGCAGAAGCCCCATCTGAACCAACTTTGGGAAGAGGATTGAGTGTGATTCACCAATAGGAGTAAAGTTAGTTCTCCTTGGTGGTTCACGGTAAGCATTGTATGGGTAGTTATATTGAGTAGGGCGTGGATTATATGGAGCTGGGGGAGGATGGTTATTTCTTAGGGGTGGAGCTCTGTTCTGGTTGTATTGTTGTTGCGGCCTAAGATGCGGCTGAGCGTTCATCACCGCATAGGGAAAAGAGGACGTAGTATAAGCTGCATTTTGGTGAGGATAGTAATGTTGGGATGTTTTGGGGAATGGACCTGAGTATTGCTGAGAACCCCTGACATCAAAAACCATCATGGTCCCTTCTTCTTTCTTCTTTCTGTTGGCTACACTCCCAGATCCGTTTTGGATGGCCTGTGAGGTTGCTCTTATGGCCGATTGGCTCAGGATACGACCGGTCTTTAAACCATTCTCTACCATTTCTCCAATTTTGGTTGCTTCTGCAAATGGTTTGCCCATGGTGGACATCATATTTTGAAAATAATCCGCTTCTTGTGCTTGCAAAAAAACACTGACCATTTCGAACTCATCCATCGGAGGTTTGACCCTGGACGCCTGCTCGCGCCACTTAATAGCGTACTCTCTGAAACTTTTCTAGGACTTATTTTAAGGTTGGATAGAGAGTTTCTATCGGGAGCGATATCCACGTTGTATTGGAATTGTCGAACAAAGTCCCGGGATAGGTCATCCCATACGTGCCAGTGGGATATATCCTGGTCCATGTACCATTCTGGTATGATCCCTGTTAAGCTCTCTCCGAAATATGCCATGAGAAGTTCCTCTTTCCCACCTGCTCCTCGGAGTTGGTTGCAATACCTTTTCAGATGAGCTATGGGGTCCCCATGTCCGTCATATTTTTCGAACTTGGGGGTTTTAAAACCGAGAGGCAAATGGACGTGCGAGAACATGCACAAATCGGCATCGGAGACGCTTTTCTGCCCGCCCAGCCCTTGTATGTTCTTGAGGCTCTGCTCGATACTCTTCATTTTCCGAGCCATTTATTCGTGCTCGGGGCTTTCTTATCTCGTCCCACAGTAACTTCATACTGAGGTTGTTGGGGGTATGAATCGGGAGTGACATGAGTGGTGCCCAGAAATGATGGCGTTTGGAATGTGAATGATGGTGGCTCAAAGCTTGGCCCGGTGATAGTTGGTGGAGCCATTGCGGAGCTCGCTGGTGCGGTGAAGATGTTGGATGACGCACCGGAAAACAAGACCTGGGGGCGAACCTCAGAAGGCCTTCCGGCAAAGTGAGCCGACATAGTTGGGTAACCGAGTGGCGTGTCCAGGTAACATATAGGGATGTTAGAAGTTCTGCCCGTCATGAGGATTATCTCGGGGAAACCCGGGATGGAACTGGGTGGTTCCCTACCATTGGACCATGCGTCCCACATTTCCAGCATGCGCCAACGCAGGACCCTATTCTCTTCAGCTGTGGATGACTCAGACGTTGGGATGACTGGATTCGGGTCCTTCACAGAAGAGTTGATGATTGATAAGTGACTTTCAGATGTCATTTCTATGCTTCCCTTTGATATAGTGAAGTAAGGATGGGAAGCCAAGTTACCGCAAAAACCAACCACCTTAGAAAAACACCTTCAAGAGTGAACCAAAATAACATTAGGTTGAAACATTTATCACATAGGGAATCACATGTTTGGGGTATGCAATGCACCTAGGAAATTGAACGCTTTCTGTATGTTTTGCAACGGTTGTGTGTCTCATCCCGGCTTCATTTTCTTGGATTTGAACTTTCCCCCCTTTTTTTATTCTATTTTCATCTTTTGTTTTTCTCTATCATTTTATCACTCTTTTCTTTCTTGTGTTATATTATTTTTGCTCTATTATGATCGAATCCTATGTGGATTGCCTACGTATCACGGCGCCGCGTGAATCAGATCATTACGTAGTTCAAGGGATAAATCCGAAGGAAAGAAATAAACATTTTTTCGAGACTTTCATTCATTGGATAAAATACTTTCAACTTCATAAGAAACTTCAGTACATTTTTGAAACTTTAAAACTACAAAAGACTCAAGACATACTTTCTTGGAAATGTAAAAACTACAGTGGACTTGGACAGGACTACATCAGGAAATAAAATACAGACTCGAGAAATATCAAAAATACATCAGTGCTTCCATTGCTTCAGGGACCCGTGGGTGCCTTGCCACGAGCCTGCATGCTATATCTTGTTGGAGGCGGTAGAGGTCGTCCATTATCTTGTGGACGAAGATCATAATCGCTGAGAAGAAGGTGGTCCGAGTCATATCTTCGCATTCCTGGCATTTGGTGACAATGTAATCAGCTATCTCCCGGACCCTTTGCCTGATAATACCTTTCTCCTGAAGTAGACGCCCGATCTGCTGAGATCTTGCCTCTAAAGCCTGGGCGTCTTTGTGAGTCTTCTCTTGCCATTGTCGCAATTCTTCTTCCAACTGGGCTATCATGTCATAGCATTGTTCTCTTTCTGCCTTAAACCTTTGTGCTTGTTTGGCCATCTCGTTTTCAAAGGTGGCCATTCTTTCTTTCAAACCCTGAACTTCTTGGTCGTGTTTTCTCTTCAATTTTTGCACGAATTCTGCTCTTTCTTCTGAATTATTTGCCAACTTTGCTCGAGCTCGGGTCAAATCTTCCTCGGCTTTGTCCAAGTTGTCACCATAGCCACACAACTTTTGCCTGAGACTGGTGACAAGTCTTTCGTCGGCTCTACTCCTTTCGGGGTTTTCAATGGCTATCCTCATTTTCTGGATTTGAGCCCTGAGGGCTTCATTTTCTTTGTTCAGCCTGTTTCTTTCCCCTTTGGCTGTAGCAGTTTGTAAAGTGTTTTCAAATTTGAGCTCTCGGATCTGGGCCTCTAGTTTACTTATTGTAGCCCGGTAGTTGTTTTCCTTTTCTAGCCAACCCCAGTGTTCTTGTGTCTCCTCAGTAAAATGTTGCACGTGAGGTCTTTTCGCGGGTCGCTCCGGTTCTTAGTGCTCTCGACCTCTTCTACCATACCAAGAAATATAGGCTGACTCTACTTCCCTTTGAGATAAGTTTCTTACCCGAGTTTGAGGCTCTAAGAATCTGCACTGGTTCCAAGTCTGACAGACCCTGTTTTCCGGAAATGTAGCTCTCGGACTCTCAATGGCTTGTTGTCTTAGGTCCTCATCATGTGGAATGCCTTGTTGTCTACCCAATTGCCGTAAGATCCGATGTGGGGAATATGGCTGGATACTCCGCATACTCATTAACAAAAGATAGCACACTTCAACGGACATATTGATAACCTCGCCGACAGGGAGCCATCCGAAAGTCCACTCGATTCGGTCAGCGGTCAATGAACTCAAATGTGAGTGCCAGGCCTCTGTACCCTCAGGAAATTTGTGGCCCTCTACCCGAGTACCATGTTCTTCGATACAATTCAAACCGGTTAAGTAGTAGTTCATGTAACTTGGGCGGTGGCAGAGGTGCTCGATCATCCAAATATGTAGGAGCAGATTGCACCCTTCAAAGAACTTTCCTCCTGACTGGCAAATTGTCAGAGCACGATAAATCTCGCTAAGATCATTGGTATAAAAGTGCCATTGTTCTTCTTTATCATGAAATCCTCCATCCCTACCAGTCCGATATCTATAAGTCCGTCACCTCTGGGGCAGATTAAGGTGCTCAGGAATGCTACCACGAAAGCTAACCCCCGGCGGGCTTCCCATTTAGCCTGATTCTTGTGGTGAGTCAGTCCAGTATTTTCAGCTTCATAGCCCCGAGGATCTCCATAACATTTGTACAGAAAATAGAAAGTGCAGAACCCTTCAGCCAGGTGTGAATCTTGAGTGTCGCGACTAATGTTCAAAAGATCAAAGAACTTATGTGGAGTTATCGCCCTGGGTGCCACCGGATACCGACTTCTAAGATTGTCACCGAGACCAGCATACCCCGCTATTTCCTCTAGTGTGGGTGTCAACTCAAAGTCTGAAAAGTGGAACACGTTGTGGGCGGGGTCCCAAAATGACACTAAAGCTTCGATGATATCCAACCTCGACTTGATTTTTAGAAGGCCAGTGAGTCCGCCCAAAGCTTTTACGGCAGACTTTCTACTAACTTCCCCCAGGTCGCTCCACCACATATGGAGTCCCACGGGAATTTCCTCGACAACCCTAAGGGAGTGTTTTCAACTGTATTCATCCTGCACATTTGTTTAAATGTTTTGATTAAGAAAACAAAGCCATAAAAAAAAGTTTTGACTGAATGCGAAAAAGTGTTATTTTTGCAAAAGTTTTGGAATAATGAAAATGGGCTCCCTTTGTGAATATGGCCCTTCAATACTTCAGATAGGAAGGTTTTAGGGTTGTGCTCGCTAATTGGGCCAAAAAATTTCGAAAAGACTATAAGTGGCTATTTTTTTTTTGCAAAAATAGCCTTTCGGTGTCCCGTTAGGACGATTGGCTATTTAGGCAAAAACAACATCACCTAATTCTGCGATCATATTTTTCTATTTTGGTTTTGGAAAATAAAGTTGGACCCGATGAGGGTTGCCTACGTATCTCACATCCGGTGAGAATCAAACAATGCGTAGTTCGGGAAATCTTGACACAATTTTGAAAAATATGTACCAACTTACTTTGTTTTGAAATACTATTTTCAGAAATTTTGGCAGAGTTTCGGGATGATTTTGAATATCGGTGTTTTTTCAAAAATCGGCTAAATCTCTTATTCTATTTCTCTCTCGATTTTTCTGTTATCTTTTTTTTAGCCGGTCAACAAACAAACCGTAACAAAATGTTGTACACATAGCAAGTAGGATGCATCAGGATAGTCTTTCATTTTGGGTTCACCTGTCCTAGACGGACCCAACCCCTGTTTTGAGTCCCCTAAGTCAAATGCACGTGATACAAATAAACGTTCCTACTAGGGATCCGGCATGAGGCTATGTTTTACTAGGTTTATATCCTGGGGTTTTGTTCTAGACAAGGCTTACCCGAGCAGACAGCTCGAGCCGAGGTCGGGGTAGCGTACCGGGAATACAGAAGCTTCATCGGCTTTGCAACTTGTCCGTACCTCGTTCTAATATTTGGATGACTCTAACAAAAAAGAAGTCACACGAAGTGCACACTTCCCAGATGATTTAGAAGACTCAGGGAGAAGAAGGGTTTCAGCACAATTTATATGCAGTTCAAATAATATCAAAGCGGTAAATGCGACAATTAGCACATCAGGTTTAAACACGTAAAATCAGATAATGAAAGCCAAAATATAACAGTTATACAAACTCGAATTCTTGAACCCTGAACCAGAGATTCTGGTTCACATCCCCAGTAGAGTCGCCAGAGTTGTCACACCTCTTTTTTCACTACCCCGAATTGATGAAGGGTATTAAGGGAGTTTTTCCAATTAAAGTGACATTATTCGAATTTGGGATTTATTTATTATTTCAGAGTCGCCACCCGGATTTTTTACGATGCTCCGGGACACCGTTTTGTTTTGAAAATCCCAAGCCGAGGAAGTTTGACTCTATTTTAAGTTGTATGCGACCAGAAATCCGAATAAGGAATTCTGTTAGCCGGGGAGAAGGTGTTAGGCATTCCCGAGTTCCGTGGTTCTAGAACGGTCGCTTAACTATTATTATTTGGCCTAAATTATCCGATTATTTACGTGTTCTAGCCTATTCTATATTTAAAAAAACTCTTTGAAATTTAGCCGCTTTTGATAAGTATGAATTTATCTTGAAAACAAGTCACGAGGACATGCACTTGTCATGCTTTTGTACATGTTACAATTACGCCACATGGAATACACCCGTAATTATAACACGTGATTTTATTATAGTTTGAAGTTGGGATCGGGGACATGAGTTGTCGCACATGAGTGTAGATTACATAATCAAGACTATTGACGGTTTTATAATGCCTATTTTGAGGCGATATTCGATTATTCCTTATGTTTTCTACTTTTCACAGAGTGTTTTAGTTTTAAGATCAATTAGGACGATTGTGAATTTATCTTAAACAAGTCACGATGGCGTGCACTTGTTGTTTTTGAGCACATGGCAAGCACGTCACATGAAATGCACCCGTGGTTGCTACATGCGTTTTATTTGTTTGTAGTTGAGGGTCGGGGGCATGATTTGCCACTCACGAGTGTAGGTTATGGTAGTTTTGGAACGATATTTGATTCTTTACCAAATTTCAAACTAAAAGGTATCATTCTACCTACAGGATGGCCTAAGGATGAATTTCATTAGCCTAAAGACAACATATTAGGGGGCTACGGCCTCATTTAGCCCCATTTTATCACATTAGGCCATCTTAAGTTAACTCATATTGTAATTGGACTACTAGTCTGAAAAAAGATTTTGTTTTCCAGCAAACAGTGGCGAAAAAGGGAATCAGAATATTTCTCATTCAATTAGATATATACACCTATGAAATTCAGACATCTAAACACGTTACTCATTGATTCTGATATGAATTGGCAAAGATAAAATCACTGTTTTTAGAACTTCATGATTTACAAACGAATAGCATACCACTGGCAGTTTTATTAGTTTTTGAAACAACGATTCTTACTAATTTTAAATAGCCTAATCACATGTTTCTAAAGGATCCAAATTCACACGTATTTATACATTGATTACAAGATGCAAGATAAATTGAAGACAACCTACTAATTTGATTAAAACTCTACTGAATCTGAAATACTCGCTTTTGCAAAATCTAACGGGTGTTTATACAGATTTCATACACGTTTCTTTTATCTAATATCCTCGTATTACTTCCAGAACAGAGGAAAAATACGAATTCGAAATTTCACGAACAAAACTGAAATTAGATGTACAGTCCAGTCTTTAAATTACATAATTCTAAAAAATAAATACAGACTGCTACTATCAAGGTAAATTTTTTCAGAAGAGAGAATACTTCAAAAAAATGAAATTTTTAGCTAACTTGTCCGACTTGAGTTCCCTTAAGGCCATATACTTGAGCCTTACTTTGTAATCTGTAAAAAAACGCCTCAATTAGTTGAGTGTGTTACGCATCCATTAGACAAAACAAGACTATGACAAGAAGTCGAGTTTAGATCTGATGATGCTTATGCTAAACTATACTAAAGAAAAGGGAACAAAATTGTTTGTGCATCTTCATTGTAGACTATAAGTCCAAAGTTTGTTATTTGGACAGTAGTAACAATAGGTCTTCAGACATTTATAGGATGAGTCATATCATGAAGGAGGTTAGACTCACCCTTAATGATGTTTTTACATTATTTATAACAGAGCAGGTTCTTGCTTTTTATGGACTAAATCTGACCATAAGAAGGGTCAGATTCAACTCCCTAACAGTCATTTTTTTGGTAACATTTGATTCACACTTGTATTGTGATTTTGATTTTTAGGCATTTTAGAGGATGAACCAGACTATTCAAAAGTTCTGACTCCTCAACTCTATGCCTTCTTTATGCTTTATACCCTGTAAAGGGTGAATTTCAGCCACCTATACTACTGTTTTGAGCACTATTATGGGGTGAATTTGACCATTGGAAGGTCAACTTCATCTACCCTAGTGCTAATACTAACCTATCTAGGGACTTGCTTTGTTGAATCTCCTTATTGACCAAAGAGACTCAATTGAAAGCATATTTTTTTTTGCACACTTATAGAGAGAACCTGACCATAGAGAATATCAGATTCTACACCATAGTGCAGCTCTTTTTTTAAGAGGTAGAGTTACAAGTATCAACGTCATTTATATACCTATAATCTGAAATAAACAAAATATACAGCAAAGAAATACCAACAACAGGACTACATTTATCACACTCATATATTCATTACAACACCCATATTGTCACATTATATAGAACATAAGAAAAGAGCTTCAGATATCAAAACAACCAGCTTATAATGAACAGAAGATGAAAATTTCAGTCCAACATTTCATTAAGAACAGATGAATGGATACATACCTTCTTTAAAAATAAAATGGTAGAAAAACTTGACCAAATAAAGGTCAAGTGTATGCAGTAATCAACAAGAGAAGAGAATTTCAGCAACATCAGGTAGAAAACCAGAGGAAAAACCATTACTCAGCAAAAAAAAATCTTGAATAGAGGTCTTAGGAATCCCAGCAATCAGACTTCAAAACAACATCGAAAAGGAACTGAGAACTAATTCATCTATTTGTAAACTTGTTTTCAAAAGAGATATCAGCTTCTCCTTTCTAATAATGCTTTTCTTTTTTGAAACTTTTTTTTTTTTAATAGAAAGGTATTGCTGCCTTCTCAGCAGCTAGAAGAGAATCTCCAAAAAGAAAAGGTTCCTGAATCTGTACCAAGAGGGTCTATTTATAGGAATATTTAAGGATGGGATATGCCTTGGCATATTCCTCATCCATAAGGCTGAAATAGTACATATGGCAGATGTCAACCTTATCTTTGGTATAGCTGCCCCTATTCTAGAACCTTCCTACCTATTAAAAGACCTTTCTATCCTTAAAGATCTGATTTCCTAAGCCTACATTATCCATTGTACCCCTTGGAGTCCCTGAATTTACCATTGGGTAATCAGGGTTACTCACTTGGGTTATTATTTCAAATTGGGTTAGCTAAACCTTAGTTAGGGTCTTTAGTTAACCATGAGTTATTCTTAACTAGGGTTAAGTTAACTAATTAAAGGTTAATTGATTTAGCTCCTATTAGCCAAACTAGGTTTAGCTTGCTACTTAAGGTAAATTGATCAATTTAATTCCTAAGTTAACTGAATTAGTTTGGTGCATTCCACTCAATTACCTAAAATCAGAAACTTAACTAACTAATAAGCTTAGGTCAACTAATTTGTTTTAGTTAATTAATCTTAAACTAATTATTTTAGACTGATTTTAGGATTTAGTTAATTACTTAAGAGACTATTAGACTTAGGTTAACCTATTAGACAAGTGTCTTATTAGGGCAACCTTAATTTAAGATTAAACTAAATTGATTCACGACCCTGCACTTGTTCAGGATTAACTAATCTACTAATTAATTGAGTAACTAATCAACTAAATCAATCAACCATGAGAAAAAAAGTTAGTCAACAAGGCGAGCATGTTTAGTGAGGCAGCCATGAACTAGTAAGATTATATACTTCTTAATTTATTACTGACAAACGAATAAGAGTAGATATCATGTACTATCAACATGAATCAAAGGAGACGGTTATGTACATGGCAACCCTAGACCTTCATCTAATGAAACCTCATTACTAATCAATCAAAGCAGCAAATAAACATGAAGTAACGACAAGGAAATGGAATCTAACACTAATGGTGACAGAACAATTAAAGGTAGATTATTGAGGAAAAGGGGAGAAAAAGACTAAACCTAAAACGAATAGAACTTCAATAACCAACACGGTTTCATGTGTTAATGGCATGCAAAGAACTGTAAAGAGAGGAGTTTACAGACATGATATTAACTAAAATAAATGACTTAATACAAACAATGAACAAAATGAACTAACAACAATCAATGAAACGGTAACAAGCATGATTTTCATTTTGATATTTCAAGAGACAGTAGAGAAAGAAGAAGAATACCCGGGAAAAAGTTTTTGTCGGATTCCGGCGGGGCTTGAAAATGACTTCAATCCACATGAATCAATATCCCTCAATGAGAGCTATCGATCCATGTAGGTAGAAGCCATTGAAGGTCTTCAACTCGGACGATAGGGGAAACTAGGGTTTCTGTATCCCTTGATATGAAATTGAAGAAATCTGAGCGGGTATTTGATGAAATCAACGGTATGGGGTGATTGGGGATGATTAGAGGATCGCCTAGGTAAAATTTGGGCTTGATTGGTTGAGCTCCGCCGCGGGAGGTGATTTCCGGCCGGCGGAGCAAGGCAGAGGAGTGGTGGGGGGACGGTGGTTCCGGTGGACCTTAGAGAGACTAGAGAGAGACAGACGGGGGGTGTCTCTAAGGGTGAGGGGTGTAATACTTTGAGTTGGGGGTAGGGAGTGTTTAGGGACAGATATATAACTGGGGCTTTGGGGGTTCAGAACCGTTGGATCGAGGTGATCCAACGGCTGGGAGACGAGGGTGGTGAAGCGAGGTCGTTTGGGATAGTGTATGGGGCAGGCCGGGTGAGGGGTTTGGGCTGGGGGGTTATGGGTAGTGTAGAGATGGTTTGGGCCTGAGTATTAGCTCAAGTCCGGTTTTAGGCTCAATTTAAACTAATTAATTGCTCTAATTAAATTAAAACCTAATAAAATGTGGTAATCAATTCTAATTTAGTCTTTGCCTAATTAGTTGATAAGTTAAGTAAAATTAATTAGTTTAAATATCCCTAATCATTTACGGTTTAAACAATTAATCCTTAAATCTACATTATGCCAGAGAAAAAAAAATCATTTTTGTTGTTTATTTCGATTAATTACAAATAATAAATTTGTAATTTCTTGAAAATAAATGGTGCACCTAATTATGCGGTTTTTAAATTATTTAAAAAGCGAATTATGATTACACAATGCAAAAATCAAGTCACAAATAGCACTTAAATTCAATAAACTCATGAAACTAAATAATTTATTGAATTTTGTGTAGGATAATATGGTAGGTAAAAACCACGTGCTCACAAGTGGGTACCCTTTCTCCATCATCACCGTTTGAGTAGGATTTGAAGCTTCAGGCGGGAGCTTTTCCAACTTGGATGGTTTATTGGGATCATATCCAGCTTTGGCTAACAACTTGTAGGCATTTGGGTCAAAGCCTTCATCCGTGCGCTTTGCAGGAAGTGCTAGATTTAGAAGTTAATTGTGGTTTGATGATTTGACAAACCCTTTAAGCAACTTTGTAAACGACTTAATTGCATCAATTCGCTTGATAGGAAGGGTCAAGTTTCCTAACACATTACCTTGTAGTTCAGAAGAAGGATCTTCAACCTTCCTTGCCTTTGGGACATAGCTAAGAACATGAGTCACCTTCTTACTTGAAGATGCCTCATTCATCTTGCTCCTATCATAAAGCACCTGACCTTTTTCAACCGTAATTTTTGCCTTGCTAGTTGTGACATCAACCTTCTTTTCAACACTTTAGGTCAACATCATCAACCTTAACCTCTTTTGAGACGTCATTCTTTAAGTAGAATTTCGCATCGGCAAAGTATGATTCAGCCTCGGTAAAGGGCTTATCATCAGCGACTATCTTCTTTTCGACCCCATCTTCACAGTACTTCAAGCATTGATGGTAGGTGGACGAGACCACTTTGTTCTCGTGTATCCATGGCCTTCCCAACAAGATATTATATGAGGTTGATCACGTGCATCCATGCACTCGAATGCAAATCTCCCCTCTTTATTTCCAATTTGATAGCCCATATAGCTCTTTGCCCCCTTGATTGAACCCTTGAATCAGCAAACGACTTTCACGTAGTTCATCCATCGGCATGCCAAGCTCTTTGACAGTACGAATTGGGAGAATATTGACGCCAGATCCATCATCAATTAAAATTCTACTATTCTCTACTCACGCACAAATCCAGCCATAAATAGCGGAAGATTATGGGGTGTTTCACCAAGCAAAAGATCATCATTAGTAAATGTGATCTTTGCATCACAAGTGTCCACTTCTTCACAGAGCTGCTCAGTGAGTTTTTCAAACAAGGGAGGTGGAAGCAATGATGCCTCTTCCTTCTTTGTCTCTTCTTCCTCTACTTTACATAAGGCCTTGATATCATCATACGAAGCTTGCATGCGTAACCAATTTGGTAGGAATTCATCCAATGTCACTGGACGACATAGCCTTTGATAACGACTCTCCTCCATTTTCGTTTTCTTCCAATTCTTATTTATCATTTTCTTCCTGGGTCATTTTACCATTTCCCCCTAGTCAATTGCTTATTTGATTCCCTTTGTGAATTTGTCTTGCAGCGTCTCCGCCGAGTCACAAGAGTCCAACCTTTATCGTCATTTTGACCATCCCATGATTCACCTTCCTCTTGAGATATTTCCTCCACTATTACTTCAGTCACTACAGGGAGAAGCAATGTTTTTCTCACATCGATAGGTTCAAAGTCACCAAATTTAATCATATTTGGCGATGATGCAATTTGGACGTCATCACATTAATGTACTTCGACAAAATTGCAAAGGACAACGGGATCATGTGAACTAAAAACGACAGAGACTTGATTCGAACTTTCCTTCTCATCCTCTAGCAAGATTTTTCCTTCAGCGGCCAAGTCCATGACTTTCTCCTTGAAGATAACGCACTTCTTAATAGGGTGTCCAATCAACTGATGGTACTTGCAATAATTTGGATCATTAGTCCTTCTAGCTTCGTCCGACCGCTTCATTTAAGGTAACTCAATGAGTTCCTCCAAAATTGTTGGAACATCAGAGTCCAAGAATGGATATTCTTTCGCTTGCATTTTCATCAAAGTTAATTTTCGGCCAACTTTATCCTGTAAGGACGTTGTATTCACACTTTTCTTCTTACTCATTTTTTAGTGACCTTTAATGGCTAGGCATTGACATTCATTGATTTCTTTCTCTCATGCTTTGGCAAAAACTTGCCTACTTTCTTTGTTTCTTGTTTATCTTTCACTTTGCGAGGTTCATAAACTGGTGGTCCTTGATTTACACTTGAAGACATGCTTAACTCCATATCATGAGCACGTGTAGCCAATTCTTCAAAAGACTTAGGCTTGATACTCTGTAGGATGTAGCGAAGTCCCCAATGCATTCCTTGGATACACATTTCTATTCCAGAAGCTTCACTAAGTCTGTCTTTGCAGTTGAGGCTTGCATTCCTCCATCGATTAATGAAATCAACAACTGGTTCATCCTTCCATTGACGTGTGTTTGTGAGTTCAACCACGCTTACGGTTCGCCTTGTGCTAAGAAGCGGTTGAGAAATTCATGTTCAAGTTGCTCCCAGCTATCGATGAAACTAGCCTCGAGATCAGTGTACTAATCAAAAGCATTTTCTTTTAAGGAACAGGCAAACTTCTTGACAAGATAATCTCCATAGGTTCCAGCGTTATTACAAGTTTCAACGAAGTGGGCAATGTGTTGCTTTGGATTTCCTTTTCCATCAAATTGTTGAAATTTTGGGGGTTGATAACCTTCGGGCATCTTCAAACTATCAATTCTCGTAATGTATGGCTTTGCATATGGGAGAGAAGACTTGGCAGCAACATCATACTTATCTTTGATGGTTCCCATAATGAAGTCTTTCAACTGGTCAATGAGAATAACCCCATCGGATGAAATCTGAAATTCTTTAGGAGTCGTTGTCTTCCTTGCAGATAAATCTCCTTTATCTTGCATCATAGGGAGCTTTCCAGGTGCATGACTTGAATCTCCCTTCATCATGCTTCCAACTCTATCTGTCAGCTTGACAATTTGATTATCTTGATCATGCATATGCTTTGTTAACCCTTCAATTGCCTTTGTTAAATTTGCGATTTGTTCTTCAACAGTTGAAGTGTTAGTCACCATTGCTTGGATAACCGTTGTGGATGGTGGAACAAGGCATGGGTTTTCTCTTATAGCATACTCTGAGTGGAACAACTCACGTGGAGTGCTTGGAGCAGATCCAGTGATCAAGGCATCATCATCATCCTGTGTGATGAGATTCTTAGATCTAGATGGGCTAAGTAGAGCCAATGTCTTCTCAACGATTTCAACAATGTTCGCTCCTTCTTCCAATTCAGTTGGAAATGATCTTTCCCCCTTTGAGGATCAGAAATCAAAGATAGGAACTGATGCAGACGACATTTGAACTGCTTGTTGTTCCAGCAAGTTTGCCTTGTTCCTAGTGATAGGTCCTACGCGTTCCATAGTAGCATCCAACAAGTTTTCAACATCAGAGGAAAACTTGGAATCTGTAGCCTTAGCAGTAGTGAGCTTGAAGTTGATCTTCTTAGGAGCCATTTTTGTGTTCTTGAAATTTGGTAATTTGAAGAGATGAGAGGTAGAGATTGTCCCACCGGGCGTGCCAGAAATTTGTAACAACAAATTTTCGAGTCGAGAAAAATAAATAATCAAGACCGGAAAATTGCGTAACAAATGTAGTATTTGAATTCAATAAATAAAAGTGTTACAATCTCTATGGTATTCCTCTGATTCTTCAAGAATGTATACTATCTTGATGAACTTGATTTTGATTTTGATTCAGTGGCTTGTGAAGCTTGGTCTTGAATCTCCTTCTTGAACTTGATTTGGATTTGATCACGAACATGTAACTTGATCTCGAACGCCTTGGTATTTGATTTGCCTTCGTTCTTGATCTTGACTTGAACTTGTAGCTTGTAGACAAATCTGCGGTGTTTGATCCACGAGCTCTCTGATTGCTTCTTGTTATCACTTATGGTGTCTTATAGCTTTATGAAGACCTCTATTTATAGTTGTAGGGAGTGGTGTGGCTTTGCGATTTGATTGATCCGTTTTAACTGACCAATACCATCTAGACACTTGGCACAACTCTATTGGTTGTTGATTTGACTTGGATTGCCACCTTTCGTGACACGTGGCACGATTTCATTGGCTCATTTATTTGGTTAGGATTGCCACATCATTTGACATGTGGAATGGTTTTGTTGGCTCGTTATTTTGACTTGGATTGCCACATCACTTGACACGTGGCATGAGTCTGAGCTTTAAGATGGGCTAATAGCCATTTGGACCTTGGTAATGAAGTGGGCTTATCATTTAAATTGTAATCCAATTAAATGTACTAGCCCAACACTTATATTTTAGATTTAAATAATTAACCCAATTTACTAGCCACAATATTTGTTTGAACTAGTGTCTTGAACTTAGTATGGTCCGAATAATTTGTAATTTAAAATCCAACCAAATTTATATGCTTACAAATGTTCTCTTCAGGAGTTTCATGCTATTTGTAGCTGCTAGGAATTGAAGTAATACAACTATACGATTTACAAATACGCTTAATCTGGTGGTAAAACTCTTCGTCTGTAATTGTGTAGACCGTCGTGTCCCCTGATAACAAAAAGGAATTGCATAGTACCAAATACCAAGCTAGAGTACATGAGGAAGTATTGCCTCTGCTTTTTATCTACTAGTATATATGAACGTGCGTTGCAAGTTAATAATAATACATGATGATTAAAATATTTATTAATATAAAGAAATAATAAAATTTAATTATTAAGAATTATTTTATATTTAATAGTATAACAATCATCTAAATATAACTTTTACAATACTATAGAAGAATCGCTCTTACCAAACTTGTTTTTTAAGGCTTGAGCTCGTTAGCGTTTACAAAAACAAGGGGTGTGGGGTGTGCAAACCGAAAGGGATATTCCAATAAATGTACACTTTATGAATCAAAATCAATTGACGCTCGTGTTTTTGGAGATAAAGCTAGAAATTAATCCATCCTTCTGGTTTATGGGCTCATATTGGTAACGATTACTCTATTTATTCCAATTTGTTGGGAGAATTTGACTTTAAGTATTATTATACTAAAGCTACTATGGTTTGTTTTTAAGCAATAGTCGATGTGCCCTCTGTTGTCACACTGCGAATGTTCTTTTCTTTTGATAGGATCTACCTTCCAAAAGTCGAAATTAAAAGGGTTAACCTAATTTGGTAATGAAAAGAAAAGCAAACCAAGGAACGCATTATGTATGATCTATGCAGTTTTCAACGCAACAACAAGTTGAGAAAAGCAATTACACTAAAATATCTCTAGTCGCAATAAAATTTTGATAAGAAACTCATAACAAGCAATCCAACCAGTAACCACGTCTAACCATTCAGAGATTTTCTGGCAATTTAAAGTTCTGTGATCCACAAATTTGATGAGAGACATTTTCCAGAAAGAGAGCTACGCCACATTTGCTACTATTGAAGCCATCCCAAAGAGAGAAATTGACAGTTCCAGAAACTGTCTTCTTTGCAGTAATATCCTTGACTGAGCAGAGCTTTTCTAGCTTCCTAACAACATAGTCATTAGCAAGCATTTTTCCTTTGTTTTCTCCGGTAGCGCAATCAGTCACCAAACCACATTCGTAGAGAGCAATCATGATATTGACACCATTGTTGTCCACCTTACTCCTCAGAGATCCTAATAGAGATACTTGCAACGACTCTGGTGTTGGCCTCTCGAATGTCGCCTGTTCATATGTGTTTTTCAACGTTAGCAGCATGCATTGACGGATGAAGCCATTATACTTATATATGGGGATCAGAAAACCACTAAAGCAGCGGTGGATTTAGGGGGCGGAAGGGGGTCTGGTTAAACTAAATTTAACCATTTAACCAATTCAATAAATCTTTATCAGAATATATAATGTGTTGAGGTAAAAAATTAGTTACTTTTTCTTGATATCCAAATGAACAAATCTAGGATTGCACATATTAGCTTGTCATTTCCAATAAACTGTAACTTGGTGCAAGATCATGACGAACTAAATCAACCCCACATTAATTGGAATCAAATATATGAATTCTCTGTATCAATTACGATTGTTTTTTATCAGACAGAATAACCAAGACAAATTGGTAATACAAAACATGAATTACATTTGAAGATTAATTATAAGCTCGTGAAGAAAGATAAAGATCGTGGCAACACCAAAATGCACCATTTTATTCATTATATAATTTTTTAATTATCCGTTATAAATCTACTAATGATTCCCATTTATGATATAGAGCAATTCTTTTTCAAATCAACAATATGGTAAGAAGAACAAATTAAACCTGGAAGGAAGGAGCAGGAAATCTGGGGGCAGATTTGATGCAAGAGAAAAGAGCATCTTGTTCATTGGCAACACATTGGGTTCGTCCTTGGACCACAATTTGTGGAGTAAACATTGTATCAAGATTTAAGGCCTCAACATAAGCCTTCTGTTTAACGGTCCATAAACTAGAACCAAATGGATCTTTCCAGCCCATATAATCCCAGTAATCCACATGATATGCCAACAAAACCACCGGCATCTCCAGGTTAAAATCGCCTCTTCCTATCCTCGAAAACAATAGCTCCGCCTCAGGAGAGGTGGCGCAGCCCTGTGATGAGAATAGTTCCACCACCACTGGGCCACACCGTTTCTGCTCCTCCGCCGTTAAGTCTGCCGTCGCGTTGTCGTTTGAAGTCTGGTGGTTTTTGGAAGAAGAATGAGAAGAGCCTTTACCAAAGCAGGTGAAGAGACGGCGCGCCATTCTTGACGTGTCGTCTCAACCTGATGGAATGAAATGTTTCTCAAAAGGAAAGCGTAGAATTGTAAGAATAGGAGGAGACGGGTGAAGAGAAAAAGGTGGCGGAACAAATGCTTACAATGGTGTTCTATTCATATCTTTATTACAAAACGATTTCTTTGCTCTTCTTTTGTTTTCATCTATACGAAAAAATTATTATTTTTAATTGACGGAAACAAAAGAAGAGTAATCGCAATCAAGGTTTTCATACCTGATATGTCAATAGATCTTCTTGTTGTTATAAATAAAAACGTAATAAGCATACGCATTTTTATCTTATTATAATGAAATTTTAATATTTAAATAAAGAAGAACAGAAGAATAGACACACTATTCATTATATTCGAACAATGCGCCACAATTTCTCAGTTATATATATATATATATATATATATATATAAAAGTTATTATTCATATAATTTATGTGATATTTTTGTTTTTCGAGATTCACATTTCTTAGTTTGACTATACGCTTGGACATAGAGTTTTTAAAAATAAAAGTTATATATTCAAAAATTACGTAAAAAATATAATAAGTCACATTAATTAATAATTTAAAATATTAAAAAGACATATGAAAAATTATAATTAAAAACAATTCGTATGACCCTCGATGAACTTAGACTGTGAATCTATTACAATCTCTCTTTCTTTATCTAGACTAGATCGATTGGAAAAAAATTATGTTATGCTCTTTGAATTATACAAAAGTCAAAAGAAAAGTAAAATGGGAGGTATAGATTGAATGTCGTTACCGACACGAAGGAGGAGTCGGTGACACGTTATTATTCATTTTAGGTGAGGTTACGTTGAGTTGGAAATGTCAGTCGGACCATCTGTCCACTTGCAAAAAGTGCGATGCATTCACTACGAATCTTTTCAATAAACAAATTAGTCTATCTTATTATATTAAAGGAACGCAGATATAAAATTAAAGCTTGAAAATAAGAAGGGCAATTATACTTCCGTAACGGTATAAGCAAAGTAACATACAGAGAGATCAAAGATAGACTATTGCAATCTCCGTTCAAGTTATATATGGTGTAATTTGATTCCGAAATTTGAACAAGAAAATATTTTAATTTTGGTTGAAGAAATATTATGATTTTAAACATATAAATATGCTATTAAGTGTCATGGGTTGGTCAAACCAAAGACGGACCTGTGTTCCCCGTTAATTTCAGCATTTGCTGATCTGCCACGAACGTTCCTGATTGCCCATACTACTTCTTGGCTCCATTCCATCGGTTGTCTCTTTATGTTCATCCACTGTAGTAATTTCTCCCATATAGCTGTTGTATATGTACATTTGAAAAATAAGTGCTCCATGCTTTCCTCCTCTACATTACACAAGGAGCATAGCAGCTCCTTTGTTACCCCCCACTTCACTAGTCTATCCTTGTAGGCAGTTTGCCAAATATAGCCATATACAGAATAAAGATCCACTTTTGCATATCTCCATTGTTACATATCAGTTTTCTCCAATGCACCTTCTGATGATCCCGTTGCATCTTCTTGTATATATAATTGATGGTTATGTTCTTATTTCCTAGAACCTCTTCCAGCTTTATCACAACTTCTATCATATATTGTTTAGCCTTCAAGATCTTCCTTACCGACCATGAAGCTTGTTTAGCTTCTATATGTTCAATATCCTTTCCTTTCCCATACTAAGTGTGGATCCATACTACCCAAAGTTTATCCTTTTTTTTAGCTAAACTCCATAGTAGTTTACATATTGCAGCTTTGTTCCACAGTTCAACATCTAACAGATTCCATCCACCACTTGCTTTTGGTTGACAGAGCTTCAGCCATGCCACAAGAGCTATTTTTGTCACCTCAAGTCCCCCAGACCATAAAAACTTTCTGCAAATAACTTCTATAAGGTGAATTATCTTCTTTGGGAAGACATATATTTGAGGCCAATAAATTTGGATTGATAACAACACGCTTTTGATCAATTGTATTCTGCCAACATAGGATAGGAATTTAGTTGTCCAAGATGTTATTCTACCTAACATCCTGCCCAACAATGGTTGAAATTGAACAACTGACGTCCTTTTTGTACTCAATGGGACTCCTAGATACCTTATAGGCAGCTCACCTTTTGAAAACCCCAACTCATCTATGATTTTTTGCTGAATTGGTGGTCTTACACCACCAAAATATATGGAACTCTTGCTCTTGTTTGCATTCAAACCCGACACTTTTGAGAATTCCATGAAACAATTATATAGCATGTAGATAGACATCTCATCACCCCTACAGAATAACAATAGATCATCAGCAAATCCCAATTGAATAATTTGCAGTCTTTCACACCTTGGATGATAGTTAAAATCTGGTTGGTTCTTCAAATTTCTAAGTAACCTGTTGAGATAGTCCATTCTAGCACAAACAAGTAAGGAGATAGTGGATCCCCTTGTCTAAGTCCTTTCTTTGCTGGAAATGGAAAATTAGGACTACCATTTATCAAAATAGAATAAGAGACAGTTGATAGACAGTTCATAATACACTCCACAAATCTTGAAGGAAAGTTCATTGCTATTAGTATCTGTTTTAAGAAACCTCATTCCAATGAATCATAGGCTTTTTGCATATCTAGGTTGATCATACACCTTGGTGTAATACCCTTCCTTCCATAGCCCTTCACTAGCTCATGACTTAGGATGATATTATCAGACATGACTCTACCTGGTACAAAGGTTGCCTGGCTTATATCAATTAGATAATCCATAACCTTCTGCAATCTTGTGGTGATTACTTTTGATATTATCTTGTATAGCACAGTACAACAAGATATAGGCCTATACTCCTTAATTGAGCTTGGATTCTTGACTTTTGGGATCAATGTCACAACAGTACACCTTATAGGCTTATACATCTCACCAGACTCAAAAAAGTGCTTAGTTGCTTTGATTATTTCTTCACCTACAACAAGTCATGATTTCTTAAAGAAATAAGCATTAAAACCATCACAACCTGGGGCTTTATTATCATCTATATTCTGCACTGCCTGATAGATCTCCTCTAAGGTGATTGGTTCTAATAATGCCAGTTGTTGTTCTCTTGTAAATATTACACCATTCTTCATTACTGTTGGATTAATCCCTGGTATTTGATCTGCTGCATTCCCTAATAGCTTTTTATAGAATCCCACAATTTTCTCTTGCACCTCATGATCCTTCTGTAACAATCTACCATTCTGATCTACTAGGCATTTGATATGATTCATAGAGTTCCTGTTCTTCATACATGCATAGTAATAAGCACTGCTTGAGTCTCTCAGTTTCAGCCATTTTGATCTTGATTTCTGTTTCATTATGCTCTCTTCTATCATGTCCATTTCTCTAGATTGCCTCTTAACTTCTTCTCTGTATCAACAACGTCTGTATGTTGATTTGGATCATGCATTTGCTCTTGTGTCTCCTGAAGTTGCCTTATTATTTGTTGAACTGTCTCTCTAGCTCTTTTGAATTCCTCTATGTGCAGCTTCTTCATTTCCTGCTTTACTGTTTTTATTTTTTGTCATATTCTTTCCATTCCTTTGCTTTTATTAGTAGTACTCCATATTTGTTCCACCACAGTTAAAAATTCATGCGTATCAGCAACATAGTTATAAAATCTATATGGTTTAGGTCCATCCTTTCCTGCATCTTCAAACTGAATACTCAAAGGTGTGTGATCAGATAGAAATGGTTCCATCACAATCACTTCTAGTTGTTTCATTGTAGTCATCCATTCTGCATTGACAATGGCTTTATCAATCTTACTCAATACATGGTTATTTATCCATGTGAACTTCCTCCCTATATATTTTAGTTCATTCATGTCTTTATTAAACATGAATTCCCTAAAATCCCTTATTTCTACATCCTGTACTGGTTTGTCACTTTTTCTATCTTCAACATTCATTATTGCATTATAATCCCCCATTGCTATCCAAGCCTCATCCACTCCATTTCTAACAACTTTCAATTCTTTTCAAAGTGCCTTCCTATCCTCAACAGTATGAAGACCATATACTGTTGTGAAATACAATTGCACTTGATCAACACCCACTATCACCTTCCCATGGATCAATTGATTACTCTTCCACAACTCATTGAACTGCAGTTTGTTTGGATCCCATATCACCCATACTCTTCCTTTCCCATTCCCATCATAGTTTGTAGCATAATTCCATCCCGTTACACTTTTCTTTATAATATGTTTTCCTTTTCCTTCATTTGTTCTATGTTCAAGTATAGCCATAATGCTAATTTTATTTATACATATAAATGTACTCAACTCCTTTTGCTTGTAACTCTTAATAAGACCCCTTATATATTATGTTACTAACTTCATTGCTGTTTGAATAAAATCTGTACCACCCTTACACTTTTACCTTTATTACATTGACCCCTTTCAACAGTTTTGCCTTGTTCATACTGTTGATCGACTTCATTCTGTTTATTAAGAACATTGAAATCATTTGTTATGCTCATCCTACTTCCATCTGGCACATATGTTGGCTTTGTTGCTGATTTTTCTTTGACTGCCTTCCATCCTTTATTATTCTCTGCTACTGCATGATTTTCAACATTTGTTGAAAGTTCTTTCTCCTTCACATTTTCCTGTTTCTGCGCTGCTACATCTTTTACTTTCCATACTTTTTTCTGCACACTTATCTTCATTGATTTCCCATTGTCATGCTGCCTTTTCTCATTACAACAATGACCAATCATCAGACATTTCCCACAATACTCTGGCTTCCAGACATACTCCACTTTTTGACTGAACTTTCTGCCCTTTGGATCCTGCACTTTGATAGCTTCAGGTAATGGAACTGTTACATCCATTTCAATCAAAATTTTTGCATAAGATATTCTTTCCATTTTTGTCGTGCACTCATCAGCATACAATGTAATCCCTAATCCACTCCTAATTCTGCTCAACGAATCTGCACTCCAGCAGTTCAATGGTAAGTTTGGCAGTATGACCCATAATGGGATAGTTTTCAGGATTTCATCTTTGAAGTTAAAATCTAGTGTCCAAACTTTTTTGATTATAGGTTTGTTCCAAATAGTATGAGGCCCAGAATACATTATAGCATCTTTATCTTCCCTATTATTGAACTTAATTACAAAATACCCCTCATTATGATAAAATATCATTGGTTTAGCTACGAAATTCCATTGACTTGCAACAAATCTCTCCAATGATCCAATCGTAGGTCTAGTACCAACAACATACAGACTCAAAGCATTTCTCCATTTCTCTGTTTCCTTTTCAACTTCAGCTTTTCTAGTTCCACAATTATTTCCCATTTTGAACTATTGGAGCTACAAAACTGAGATTTATACCTCGCAGTCCAAAACGATTGTGACCTACTAGGTTAGCCCAAGTCTTATCCTTCGGCCTTTTAGTCTGTGATTCCACATCTATCTGTTGCACTTCCTTCTCCTTGCCATCTCCCTGTTCCATTCGTTCATTTTGAAGTTGATTTCCACATGCATGTACATGCATGAGTGATTGAGGTGTTCCTTTGGTCTTATTGTTGTTCATCGGTGTAATTCCAGGCGCAATTACACCGGAATTTGGTGTGTTAGGTCCACTTCTCCGATTTGGTAGAATTGGCCATTCATTCGCCTCTTCTACAACTTCACCATCACTGCATGTTGCACTTACTCTAATCCTTTTAGCTATGGCTTCGATTGTCACAACTGCCTTGTTGTTCTGCTTCTTCGCCGGCCTTCATTTGGCCATTTTCGGTGGCTGAGCACGGTAATTCACTAATGTGCTCTAGAGAGAGAAAGTAGAGAGAAGCGAGAGCAGCTTTTTTATTGAATAAACTTTAAATAAAAGTTTGAAAACTATTATTTTTTATTTTATTTAATTAAAATATAAACATAAAGTAAAATTATATATTAAAGATTTAAATTAATATAAAATTTATATTTATACCGAAGAAACAATATTATCTAGTATTATTACTTATTATTTACACGATGATTTGAGTAATCAAAGTACATTATTCAATATGAATTAGAAGTCTATTCCACAAATTACTATATATTGATGATCCACCTGATTCATATATATGTGATATCTCTAATTTTAAAAGAAGCTAGAAGTTTTTGCTTCTTTCGAAAAGCAGAAAAATTGCTTCTGCTACTGGCCAAAAATATTTCTCCGTCTTGACGAAATATCCTAAATTTTTCAAAAATTACTTTTTTGGAGAAAAAAATATATTTTTGGCCTCCCAAAAACTTGGCCAGACTCTTGGCCTGTTGTTTGAAAAAGTAATAGATACACGTCTTATAGGTCAAAATATTAATCAAAGTACCCCACTTTGCTCTTTAAATAACTTATATTAAGTTCAAAACACTTGCATACGAGGAACGATTTAATAATATAGTTTAAAAAAGAGATAATTATTTTTCTAAAATTGAGAAAAAGAAATTAAAAAATTTATATCCAATCTAACTTTTAGGTCAATCACTTGATAAAAGAGCAGACGTGCAGTTGCCGTTGTAAAAGTATTGAGAGGCTCCCGCCAAAAGTTATGGTGCAGAGAATTGAAGGTATCTGAGCGGCCTGATGAGCCCAAGCTAAGGACAATTTTGAAAGCCCATTGCCAAGTGGCTGCAGGCATAGCCAGAAAATTCAGTTACAAAAAGAGCCAAAAATAAGAGAAATGAGAGTCGGCAAAAAATGCAAGTAGCACATATATACGTGATAAATACAAGGTCTTTCGAGACTATTTGGTCATATTTTACATTGACCTTCAAATGCAGGTGTAAAACGTTGAAGATGTTAGAAGGGGAAGTCGTTTAACTAATTAAAATGTTAATTATGTAATTAGTATTTTACTTTAGGGCCAATGTTCGCTAAAGTCTTTGGTCTTGTTAATGACTCGCATATGCCCATGAAATTGTAAAGAACTTCTAATGTTAAGGAAGCTTATAATTTTAATTGATATTGGACTAAGTTTTAAATTAAACAGCAAAATTGTTTCATGTGTATAAATAACCCAATTTACTTGGGATTAAGACATTCTATTATTGTTAGATTTTGTAGAGCAACATTCCATCCTCTCCACCAGTTAGGTAAATGGATTGCCATCCTGATTTACTTAACATGTCTACTGCTCCAAGTTAGTTAAAAAATAATTTCAGATTCTTTAGGCACCGCTTATCCATAAAAGAATTCCTTTTTAAATGTGTTTGTTCATAAAATTTGTAAGTTTTTGGTGTTATAAATAGAATTCTATTTAAGGTGAATATCTATATTGTAGAGAGATCTTAGGGATTTTACTTAGTGGCTAAGTCACTTTTTCTCATCCCAAAATTCAATAAAAATTCTCTCTCTCTTTCTCTGCAATATTGTTCTTCTTCTTTTATTATTTCATAACACGTTATCAGCCCGGGACTCCAACCAATTGAGTATAAGTTTTGGGATTGAGCATAATGATTATCAATTGTTCCATGAGCTCCCTTCATAATTAAATTCTCGATTTAAGCTAAGTATTTTACTTTATTTTTCTCTTTTAAATTCTTGAGATTCTATAATTTGATTTTAAATACAATCAAAGACAATATACTTTGATTATAACTCTAATAGAGTTTGCAAGAAACTATAACCACCTGAAGCTTTAAAATTGCTATGTCTTGCCATTATCAGATTCATGTATGATTATGGGCACAAGAAGTGAAAATCCATCCCATTGAATTTGCTTCATTATGATCCCCTTAAGAGAATTTGATAGCAATATGTGATAAGACTGAAAGAAGACAAAATTATTACTGTGAAGGTATCAATGGATGTGGACATGGAAATAGATGAAATTATAATCGTCATCATCATTGTGATAATGAGAATAATAAGAATTCTCAAAATAATCTTTCACTCTGTGAAAGTAATATTTGTTCATCGATTTGACATGAGATTTTGTAAAGCACATATAGATGATTATGGTCCATTCATGATGTGAATGTGACAACATCTGGTTTATGAATACATATTCATTCTTGGAAGAATATGAATGTGCTAGTGCTAGTGAATATACCACACTCACCTCTAAAAGGGAGTGTCACGACCCAAATTTCCAACCTTAGGAATCATGATGGCGCCTAACACCACTTGCTAGGCAAGCCAATGTTAGGGTTCGATTAGCTAATTTTCGTTGATTATTTACTTAAGCACAAATAAATAAATTTAAAGTAAACTTAATTTAAATGATTTTTAATGAATACTCCAAATATAAAATAATAAGCAATTAAATAAACCGAACCACGAACTAATTATATAAATAACTCTAAGACTACCCTAGGGTCTGGTGTCACAATTCACGAACTTCTAAGACTACTACAAATAACGAGCTAAAAGAAATAATATAATAACCGAGCCTCGATAATCATAAATCAGTTAAGCCAGGAAGCAATTAAATGGGAGACGGGAAAAGTGATCATATTAAACAACAATTTGGTAGTGTGTACGTACTCGTCACCTCACCTATACACTACACACAAACAATTTCACATAACAATCAAGTTGGGGCTTCCTATTCCCTCAAGTCGAGGTTAAACCAAGCACTTACCTCAATTTCGCAGGTCACTCACTGCTCAATTATAGCTTTTCCTTTTGAATTCACCTCCAATACACTCGAATCTAATCATAATTAACTTAATATCATTAATTAATGCTAAATGAACTAACTTTATTAAAAATTATAACTTTTCCTATGTTTTCTAAAAAAAGAAGTGAAAACCCGACCCCGGGCCCGCTTGCTCAAAACTCGGGGTTCTGACCAAATTACGTTTACCCATTCACCCAAGAACCCGAATATACAATTAGTTTTGAAATACGACCTCAATTCGAGGTGAAGATTCGATTTTTACAAAATTCCCTAATTCTACCCAAACCCTTAATTTTTACCATGAAGATTCTTAGTTTTTGATTTAAAGTGATGAAAAACATTGGGTAATTGAAAGAGTAAAGCTTAGAATTGATTACCAATTACTTGGGGATGAGCTTTGATGAAGAAAATCGTCCTTACGGTTGTGTAGTTCGAAAATTTTGATGAAAGAGGGTAATGTCCGTTTTTACAGTGTTTAAATATAGCTGGACAGGCCTTCATCGCGTTCGCGTGGGCCTGCCTGCGTTCGCGTAGGTTCAGGCCTGTTGGCCTTTGCATTCGCGATCAAAGGTCTGCGTTCGCGTATCTGAAGGAACCTGGGCCTTCACGTTCGCGGCCCACAGGACGCGTTCGCGTAGCTGAAATGGAAGCCCCCTCCCCCAGGCCCAATTACCTTATGCGTTCGCGAGGGTCCAACCGCGTTCGCGTAGGGTCTTCCCCCAGCCCACCGCGTTCGCATGCTTGGCAGTGCGTTTGCATAGAACAAGAAAATGGGCCAGTATGCTTTACTCTACGCGTTCGCGACAACGACCATGTGAACGCGAAGAGTAAAATGCCTGAGCACCAGAACAACAATTTACAGGAGAAATGTTTCATGTTTAACCATCCCGTGACCTATCCGAAACTCACTCGAGCCCTCGGGGCTCTAAATCAAATATGCACGCAAGTCTAAAAATATCATACGGACTTGCTCGTGCGATCAAATCATGAAATTATCATGTAAAACTATGAATTAAACCTCAAAACTCATCATTTTTCTCAAGAACACTTAAAGTTCATCATTTCTCAACCGGACGTCCAAATCACGTCAAATAAACTCCATTTTTCACCAAATTTCACAGTTAGCATTTAAATACTATAACAAATCTGTACCGGGATCCGAAACCAAAATACGGGCCCGATACCAATGGTTTCAAACATAAATTCTTTTCTTTATTTCATTAACATTTCAGCAAAACAATTTCTTTCAAAAATTGATTTCTAAGGCTTGGGACCTCGGAATTCATCTCCGGGCATACGCCTAAGCCCATATTTTACTGCGGACCTCCCGGGATCGTTGGAATACAGATTCGGGTCCGTTTGCTCAAAATATTGACCAAAGTCAACTATAATAAAATTTTAACTCTAGAAATTACTATTTCCCATATTTTCACATAAAAACTTTCCGGTTTCATGTCCGAACTGCGCACGTAGATCAAGGTATTTAAAATTAATCTTTTTATGGATAATAAGCCTAGAACGGAGTCTGAATTCAATAAATGACCCCTTGGGTCATCACAGGGAGGTTTGAGGTGAAATAAGAAAATGATGTCGTTATTATGGCATGAATGGTCGTTGGTCACGTACCTATTGTACGCCAAAATATTTTGGCAATGTGATTACTAAAGGATAACAGTAATGCAAGAAACAGATCTTGCATATAATTTTGACAATGAACATAATTTATAACTTTCTCTTTAAAAGTGATATTCACCATATGGATGTTGATGAATATGTGGTAGTACCAAATTAATTGAGAGCTCTGGAAGAGACAACTATTATTATTTTGGAGGAATACAATCGATTATCATGTCAATTTATTGTGTTGTACTAAGTCTCAAAGAAACTTATTGAGTTTCTAAAGTATTCGTGAAAACAGTTGGTTATATTGAGACTATAAATAAATGAAAGATTTAATATCTTCTGTTACTACAACTTGTAGCGGGGTAATATGTATGTGAAAAATTACCTGCTTTATTCTCCAGTTTGTACTACAAAAATAAAAGAATACCACAATAAAGTGGATGTTTATTGATATAAAAACTCATATCATAATAAACTTGGAGTTTATTGATAATTGCACACGTCATAGTGTAAACCTGAAATTTATCAATATTGATAATTTATCGAGTTGGAAAAATTGGTTTAGCCATATCAATTTAAGCATGATGTGCAAAAATAAAAGAGAATTCACACGGGTAAATATTAAAGAACTAGAAAGTTCTTTATGAATTCTCTTATGTTACTTGTTCTCGTTAATTAATTGACCAATTAAAATTGATATTGAATCCCATGAATGCTGGAAATATCAAAAGTGAATATGGGTCATTCACCTGCGATGTATACCACATAAGATGCATATATGAGATGGTTACATGTGCGATTATTATTATCCCGCAACCTGCTGTTTGCGAGGTAACTTGCTCAATAATTTAATTTAGAGCATAATTTCCAGATTTTTTATTCAAGATAGTTTATTTTGATAAGTTGGTTTACATCACAATTGGTTTAACAAAATGATTTATTAAGTGCCTCCACTTAATAGCTAAACTATTGCTTATGAGAACAAAGTTATTTATATCAGTTTGATATACATTATATACGAAAGTATATTACATTCTCTTCTCACAAGTGGTTCAGGGTCAGGAACCAAATAGTTCCATCTTATTATTATTGATGTGCGATGTATATTTTGATTAACACACAAAGATGGGTTCTCAAAGTTGAGGAAGCAAGTTAGTTTTTCTAACATGAGAGGGAGACAAGAATAAACAGTTGAGAAAAAGTTACGTGGAATGAATTATCATTTGTACATCTAGATGCTCGAATAAGATAATATGAACTTGAATGTCATAAAAAGATAATTCATTTGCAATATATTGCTAAGCATGCCAGACGCATTTGCTGACCCAAAGAAAGTAACTATATTCACTACAAGAAATTGGATAATTAGTGGCGACATTTGGCAGCAACCCTATAAGTTGCTACAAAATATATATTATCAGCAGCGACTTTAAAAGTCTCCACAATTTGTAAATATTTAGCAGCGACTATTTATAGGTCGCCTCTAAAGGGGCTGAAAATTTTAGTCCCGCTAAAATTAAAATTTTGGCTCCATATTTTTTGTGGCGACTTTTGTGAAGTCGTCGCTAAATATGTATTGCAGCGACTAGGTCTCTCCTATCCCCTTTTAAAATTACAAAAGAAAATAATAACAGTAAATGAAACACTAGAAATCAGTCCAGAGACAAAATAGACACTCTCATCTCGAACATATCGAGTCGATGTGAAGAACAGAGAAGCGCCCAAAATCGGTCCTCTCTAGTTAGAAATCCCAAATTGAAACCCAAAATCGGTCCTCTCTAGCTAGAAATCTGTCCAGATAATAGAAATCCCAAATCGAAATCCCTCTAAAATCTCACCCAAATCAAAATCACTCAAATCAGAATGTGACTTCGGTTGGGTGTTTATGATACTTGCTGAAAACCTCATTTTGAAGCTAAATCTTAAGATTGGAAGCTGGTTTGACGAGTTTTTGTTTGAATTTGTGAATCGAGTTGTGTGAAGAAGAAGACCACTGGGGTCTTTCGATTCAGGCCATTGTTTGCAGTGGACAGTTCATTTGAGTTGTCTCTATTGACTCAAAGCTTATTCAACTTCAAGTACTCAAGAACTTGTACACAGCTGGGGAAGTCGGCAAAGAGCAAGAAAATATAGAAGTGAAATTTTAACAACTCAGGTATGTTAAAATCCCTAATCTTTTTGTTTTTCTTTGGGGAAAGAAGTTGCTTTGCTATAATCAAGAATTTTTGTTTTTTAATTTGTTGTTGTTGTAATTAGAGGCAGAGTCAGAATTTTAACAAGTTCTGTTCAGTGTATGAGGGATTGTTCTTGTTCCAAGTCGGAACTTCAAGTACTCATTCATTTTCAAGTGTAACGACCCGGTCTGTCGTTATGTAGAACCTGCATTATAATTACTGTTAGTGACTTGTTATAGGTTGGTTATACTGTTATTGATGTGTTAGAGTTGGTAGGCTTGTAATCAGAATGGTTGTAGTGAGAGTTTAGTCATTCAGTCTTTAAAAATAGCCTTAAAGTTGGAAAAGTCAACTGAAAGTTGACTTATTAGTAAACGACCCCGGAATGCGGATTTTATGGCTCGTATAGCTTCGTTAGGTGATTTGGGACTTAGGAGTGTGATCAAAATATTTTTGTCATGTCTGGTGTAGAATTAGGCTTGAATTAGCGAAAGTTAGTTTTTGGCGATTTCCGGTTGGCAGTGGAAAATAGGCTATCGGGGTCGGAATGAAATTCTGATAGTTGGAATAGGTTTGTAATGTCATTTTGGATATGTCTGCAAAATTCTAGGTCAATCGGAGTTGTTTTGGATAGTTTCGACATCATTGGTAGATTTTAGAAAATTTAAAGTTCTTAGGCTTGAATCCGACGTGATCTTGGTATTTTGATGTTAGTTTTTGTGTTCCGAGAGTGCAAATAAGTTTGAATGATCATTTACGATGTGTTGGAATATTTGGTTGGGGTTCCGAGGGGCTCGAGATTGATTTCGGATGGTTAACGGGCATTTTGGCATTGGGAAAGTTGTTGTTTTTAGGTGTTAGTGCAGCAGGGGTCTGTTCACCGCGGTCGTGTGGCAATTGCCGCGATCGCGTAGAGAAATTGTAAGCCCGGTCGCATTTGTGCATCGCGATCGCTGAAGTCTGGTCGCGATCGCATGAGGTGAGGAGCTTATGCAGTGCGATCGCGTAGGCCTAGTCAGCGATCGCGTAGAGTTAGCCAGGCGCGTGAGAGTGGAGTCAGTTGTTCTTCGCGATCGCGTGAGCCGGGCTGCGATCGCGTGGGATGAGGNTTGGGGGGGGGGGGGTCCTGCGATCGCGATGAATAATAACTGGGAAATATAAAAATAAACCCTTCCGCGACCCTAACCTGTTTTAACACCATTTTTGAACGGGAAGAAACTTTTAAGGCGATTTTGAAGAGGGAAAATCAATGTTCTTCATAGAGGTAAGTACTTGGGACCCTAAACCTCGATTATAGGTGATTAAGGAACATAATCTCAGTGTTTAATTCATGAAAATCAGTAGAAAAAGCTGGGGTTAGGGCTTGAGATTATGAGACCTTTAGGGGTCGATTTGAGGGGTCAAATGAACTCCGATTTTCGCATTCTTTATATGTACGAATTGGTGAGATGACAAAGAACATGTTGGTATAAAAAATTTTGAGTTCCGAGACGCGGTCCCGGGGGTCGGGTTTTGACCGATTTCGGGTTTTGAGCTAAAATTGATATTTTTCAATTGGAATTCATTCCTTAAGCATAATTTGATGATAAAAATCTGAACTTGGTAGATTTGGAGCACTCGGGAGTTGATTCGAAAGGAAAACGTATTGCGGAATAGTTTGCGGGCTAGTTGAGGTAAGTAATGTCTTTAAATCCTGTCATGAGGGTATGAAACCCCAGACTCTGCACCCTTTCACGGGTTTTGGAATGCAAATGTTGGAACTTTGGAAATATATTCCCTATTTAGGCAACTATTGAGTTGCGAAATTGATTTTAAAGCCTATGCTTAATAGTGTTGATATATATTTGATATGTTTTGGGCTGTAAGCCTTGTTTGAGGCCTAGTGCCGATTTGTTTACCCCTTGAGGGATGATTTTACTATTTTCCTCACTGATATGTTATGATTTTCACTCAGTCGTTTCTTGAAAAATTGTTTTGAGACTCAGAGTATTTTGTTACTATTTATTGAAAATGAAATACTATTTTGGGTCGAGAACCCAGTATATTATGGCCTGAAGGGCATGTTGAGAGTGTCTGACTGAGTGAGGCTGCGGGCTATTATTGTGAGAATGTTGTGATATGAGAGTGGATGCGAGCCAATATTGTGTGTGATTTATTCCATGATGTGGCTTGTTATAGCGCTTGGGATGTAGGAGCCCCTCCAGAGTCTGTACACACCCCCAGTGAGCGCAAGTACCTAATGAGTGATGTTGCCCGCGGGGCTGATACTGAGTGATTGTGAGGTTGCCTGATGGGCTAATATTGAGTGACTGTGAGGTTGCCTGATGGGTTGATACTGAGGGAAATTGTTACGAGAAATGACTATGGCCCTCGGGGAAGATTTATGATGATTTTACTGAGTTTTTGAACTATGATTTACTTCATTTTTCAAACTGATTTTACTGAGATATATTGATATTATACTTGTTTCAAAGGATTTCTGGAAAACGGTTTTCGAACTTATGTATTTGATGAATACTTATAGTGACTTGGTGATTTACTGTTTTTGTGAATTGGTGTATATGTGTAGTGTGTTTCGTATTTCTCAGACTGTGATTTATTTTCATTACTACTGAGTTGGCGTACTCATCATTACTCCCTGTGCCTCTGTGCACAGATCCAGTTACCAGCTCAGAGCAGTAGTTGTCACTGTTTGTTAGCTGCAGTTTTACGGGATTTCTCGGTAGCTGTCTAGCGTCCACAACTTCTCCATTTTCCTTCCTTATTTAGTTTTAGCATTTCATTGCTAGACTTTATTTAAGACATTAGCAGAGTTAGATTTATTTCGTAGATGCTCGTGACCATGTTGACTCCAGTCTTGGGAGGTTTTGTTTAGAGTTGTTTAGAATATTATCGGGGCGCTAAGACTTAAAGAATTTATTTTATGCTATGTTTGCTGTTTATTATTGAATTGTGAATTATTATAATAGAACAAATGCGTAGAAATGTGATGGTTAGCTAGCCTAGTTCCACGATAGGCGCCATCACGACCTGTTAAAATTTGGGGTCGTGACATCAAGGCTCGAGTATTTAAGTTCTCGTGGATTATTGGGAGTTGTTGGGAGTTGTGATGTCGTGCCTGTGCTAATTTATCTTGCTTTTAGTTTTGATTACCGGGGCACACTGGTCCGATATGATTTAATCTAGTTTTAACGTTTTCAGTGGTGGTTGCGAAATGATTTGGTTTGTGACAGAGCATAACAAACTCAAAATATTTCTGTCACTCTACACATTAGAACTGTCTTAGATATTTCTGTAATATTCCTTAACTTGAGAACTATCTTATTTATATAGAGACTCTCTGTCGCTTTTCCGTATCCTTCCTGGTTAAAAGAAAGAAAGAAAGGAAAGCTTCAAGAGAAAAATGAGGTGGCAAACATGTAAAAGAATTAGCATTATTTCCTAGAATAGTGTGATCTAATGTGCTTATGATTTTTCCTGGTGTTTGTATTTCTTTGCTTATATATATCTGAATAAAAATAGAATAGGTCTTCAGTTATAGATGTAAATCAGAAACACTTACTTGAATATTATTGTGATGACCCAAAAGGTCATCCTGTATTTTATAAATAAAATCTGTGTTACGAGGTCTTGAAAACCTCCTTTTATCTCACCTCGATTTGCGTGCGCAGCCCAGACGTATAGTCGGAGAGCCTTTATGTGAAAATTTGAGAAAAAGATAATTTTTGCTTTTGAATTTTGATTTAAGTTGACTTCGGTTAACATTTTGGGTAAACGGACCCGAACCCGTGATTTGACGGTCCCGGAGGGTCCGTAGGAAAATATGGGACTTGGGCGTATGCCCGGAATCTAATTCAGAGGTCCCAAGCCCGAGAAATGCATTTTTGATAGAATTTGTTTTTCTGGAAATAAAAAGGATCCTAGGAATTTGATTATGTTTGAAATTTATGGTATCGGACCCGTATTTTGGTTCCGGAGCCCTGTACAGGTTCAATATGATATTGGTGATATGTCTGTAAAATTTGATAAGAAACGGATGACGTGATTCGGGCCTGTAGTTGGGAAATTTGATCTTTTGGAAGTTTTGGAAATTTTCTTTGATTTTAAGGCTAAATTCGTAGTTTAAAGTGTTATTTTGGCGATTTGATCGCACGAGTAAGTCCATAGGATGTTTTTGAGGTTGTGTACATGTTTGGTTGGGAGCCTCGAGGGCTCGGGTGAGTTTCAAGGTGTTTGAACTTGGAAAATCTCTGCTGATGCACCAGTTCTGGTGTGCCCGCACCTGTGAGCCTAGGGCCGCAGGTGCGAGACCGCAGGCGCGCTATTTCGTTCGCAGGTGCGGTCCCCTCGCAGATGCGGACCCTTCTTCCGCAGAAGCGGTTCCGCAGGAGCGGATAATTCTTCCGCAGGTGCGACCCTCAGTGGGCTTGTCCATTTCGCAGGTGTGATCTATTTTCCGCACCTGCGAGAGCGCAGGTGCGACCCAAGCACCGCAGGTGCGAGGGTCGGGCAGTGAAGTTGTAAAAACAGTAAAAAAAATGGGATTTTTTCAAAACTTCATAACTTCTTCTAAAAAACTCGAACTTGGGCGATTTTTGAAGGGATATTTCACTACAAAATCATAGGTATGTATTCTTAGACTCGTTTTCTTCAAATCCCATTAACACCCATTAAATTTCTAGGCCTAAATCATGTTCTTAAGGGTAGAAAATTAGGGATTTGGGTAGAGTTAGGGCTTTTTGAATAATTGGAATTTAGACCTCGCTTCAGGGTCGGATTCCGGAACTAATTACATATTTGGACTCGTGGGTGAATGGGTGATCGGGTTTTGGTCCGAACCTCATGTTTTGACCAAGCAGGCCCGGGGTCGATTTTTGACTTTTTGGGAAGAATGCTAGAAAACCTATAATTAAGCATCGAAATCGAATTATTTAGCATTAATTGATGTTATTAAGTCGATTATGTCTAGATACAATTGATTTGGAGTAAATTCAAAAGGGAAAGCGGTGATTGAGGCTTGATTTTGGTCGTGGAAGTCGAGGTAAGTGTTTGGCCTAACCTTAGCTTGAGGGAATAGGTGTTGAGTCTTATTTGCTATGTGTTTATACCATGTTCAACGTATAGGTGAGGGGACAAGTACCTATACGTTGGTGTCAAGCATGCCTGTGAGTCGGATATTATGAATTATGTGGTTTTCATTGATATTTACTGTGTTATAGCTTGAGTTTCACATTGTGGTTGTTCATTTTGGTGGAAATTATTGGTAATGAACATTGTTGAGTATTGGGTTTAGTTGAGAAACTTTATGTGAAGATATGTACTTGAGTGAGATTGGTTATAGTTGTGTCCCCTGCCGGGATAGTGATATTCCTACTGTTGTTCCCTTGCCGGGATGTTATGATTTATTGTTATGGTTCATATAGCTGATTTTTTCCTTGTCGGGCTATTGTTATTGATATTGTTTGGGTGAGGAAGAGTGTAAAGCACGAAGGGTGATGCCGTGTATTGATTATTGCGAGGAAGAGTGTAAGGCACGAAGGGTGATGCCGTGTATTGATTATTGAGAGTATGAGAGTGTAAAAGCACGAAGGGTGATGTCGTGCCAGGTTATGATATTAAAAGCACGAAGGGTGATGAGGTGCCGTTTCTATTGATTATTGTGAGGATGAGAGTAAAAGCACGAAGGGTGATGCCGTGCACTTACATTTATTATTTGGTGAGGATGAGAGTAAAAGCACAAAGGGTGATGTCGTGCATTGTCTTATCTGTGATGTTAATTCCTGTTGTTTAAGCTGACATTGAAGTGTTGTCTTGTTTCATTGTTTCCTTTATTTGATATTTCTTTTTCCCAGCACGTTTCTCCCTTTCCTTGGTACTTTGTTCTTTTCTTCCTGTTATTATTATTCCTCCGATTTTTATTAAATGCACATGTTGTTTTGGTTGTCGTGTCCTAGCCTCATCACTACCTCACCGAGGTTAGGCTCGACACTTACTCAGTACATGGTGTCGGTTGTACTGATGCTACACTCTGCATATCTATATTGTGCAGATCCCGGTACAGGACCCTACGGATATTTATTGAGGAGGCTGCCTTCAGTCCACGTGGAGACACCGAGGTAGTCCTGTTGGCGTCCGCAGGCCTTGGCGTCCCCTCCTAATTTATTGTATTCTGTTCTACTTATTTCAAAAACAGATGTATTTATTTCCTTCAGATCATTATATGTATTATTCGTAGACAGTCCGTGAGATTGTGACTCCAACGTTCTGGGATTGGTACTATCTAGTTTTCGTAAAGGCATTAAACTGAGTTAATATATGTTGTTTCGTTTTTGAGCTTTAGTTCATGTTAGTATTGTACATCACCTGCTATTGAATGATAGTAGATGAATAAGGAAACTTAAATACTCACGTTGGCTTGCCTATCGGGTTCAACGTTAGGCACCATCACGGTCCCGACGGTGGGAAATTTAGGTCGTGACAAGTTGGTATCAGAGCACTAGGTTGCTTAGGTTTCACAATTCACGGACAAGCTTGGTAGAGTCTGAGGGATCGGTACGGAGACGTATGTACTTATCCCCCATAGGCTGCAGAGTTTAGGAATATCTTCACATCTATTCTTCTCTGTCGTGCGATTTAACTTCTAAATGCTAATTGAATTTCTATTCTACTCGCAGATGGCGAGAACACGTGCTTCTTCATCTACTTATCAGCAGCCCGAGACTCCAGTTACAGCTCCTACGAGGGGCTGAGGACGAGGCCGAGGTAGGGGCAGAGCTCAGCCCAAAGCAGCAGCCCTAGTGGCGGGACCTCACTTAGAGTTTGCCGATGAGGTTCCTGCTCAGACAGTTCCGGTGGGACCAGCTCAGGTTCCCAAGGGGTTCATTGCCACCCCGGTACTCCAGGATGCTCTGGTCCGTTTAGTGGGCCTTATGAAGAGCGTTGCTTAGGCAGGCCTACTTCCTGCAGCACCAGCCGTCTCTCAGGCTGGGGGAGGAGCCCAGATTCCCGCCACCCGCACACCAGAGCAGTTAGCTTCTCAGTTCCAGACTCCAGCACTTCAGACGGCTGGGGTAGTTTCGCCAGGTATAATGGCTCAGGCAGGGGAGGGAGCAGCTATGACTGCTGATGCTTTATGGAGATTGGACCGGTTCACCAAGATGTTCCCTACTACTTTTAGTGGTGCAACTTCAGAGGATCCCCAGGATTACTTGGACAGTTGCTATGAGGTTCTTCGGAACATGGGGATAGTTGAGACCAATAGGGTCAATTTTGCTACTTTTCGCCTTTCAGGTCCCGCCATGACTTGGTGGAGGGATTTTTGCTTGACTAGACCAGATGGATCACCGCCTTTGTCCTGCGCTCAATTCTCCGATTTGTTCTTGGAGAAGTTTCTTCCAGTCACCCAGAGAGAGGATCTCCGGAGGCAGTTTGAGCGTCTCCATCAGGGTTCTATGTCAGTTACTCAGTATGAGACCAGGTTCATCACTTTGGCCCCGATATGCTATCGTGATACTCCCCACCGACCGAGAGAGGGTGGGGAGGTTTATTGAGGGGCTAGCTCAGCCGATTAGACTACAGATGGCCAGAGAGACAGGGAGTGATATTTCCTTTCAGGAGGCGGCCAATGTGGCCAGACGGATCGAGATGGTATTATCATAGGGTAGTGGTCAGGGGTCTGACAAGAGGCCTCGTCTTTTTGGCCGGTTCAGTGGTGCCTCTTCTGGGGGCAGAGATTCTTTTAGTAGAGGCCATCCTCCTAGGCTGTTTCAGTCAGCACTTCAGGTATCCCGCAGTGCACCACCAGCTCCTATCAGTGCACCGCCGCTCCAGAGTTTTCAGAGTGGTTACTCCGTTCGACAGGGACAGTTTCAGGGACAGCAGTCTCAGCAGCCGAGATCTTGTTATTCATGTGGTGGCCCGGGGCACATTGCTAGATTTTGCCCCTGAGCCTCGAGTGGTCCTCAGCACCAGGGTTCCCGTGCTATGATTCCCGCACCAGGTGCTCCACCACCCCCTCAGCCAGCTAGGGGTGGAGGTCAGATAGTCAGAGGTGGAGGTCAGGCTGTCATAGGTAAAGGTCAGCCAGCAGTAGGCCGTCCCAAGTATGTTTAGATTGGTGGGGCCCAGCCCCGATGTTATGTTATTCCTTCCAGACCTGAGGCTAAGGCCTCCGATACAGTCATTATAGGTGTGGTTTCAGTTTGCAGCAGGGATGCTTCGGTTTTGTTTGATCCGTGATCCACATTCTCCTATGTGTCATCATATTTTGCTCCTTTTTTTATTATTCCTCGTGATTCTCTGAGTACTCCTGTATAGGGGTGTTCATGGTTCGGTTTGGATCAGTTTTTCCCCAAAAAGAAACCAAACCAAGTAAGTCGGTTTTTCAAATATTAGAACCAAACTAAACCAATTAAGTCAATTTTTTATCGATTCGGTTTATGTCAGTGTTTTGGTTATTTGTCGATTTTTTCTTAAATATAAGACATACACTACCAAACACATATCCCGGAGACCATATTTTCAACGTGACACTATCAAATCAATTTTCCCTTGAGAAATATATTATTTACTAAAATATATTGATGATAATTGAATCAAATAGTGATGAATAATTTAAGGACTCAATTAAAAATATTTGTTTTATACATGAAATAAATTCTTACACTTAACAAAAGAAAATTACCAATCAAACTATAATATAAAGGTAAAGAACTGTACTAAAAGTGAAAACGATTAACATTCACCATAAAATATTTGAAACTTTGTATAAAAATATACATATATATAGGTGTAATAATAAATTTGAAATAGTTACCTATAGTCGGTTTGGTTCGTTTATTTTTTGATTAAAACCAAACCAAATTTAATCGATTTTTAAAATTCAAAACCAAAACCAAACCAAACCAAACCAAAAAGTATCGGGTTTTTTGGTCGGTTTGGTTTGGTTTTCGGTTTGGTTCGGTTTTTCGGGTTTTTATGAACACCCCTACTCCTGTATTTGTGTCTACACCGGTGGATGATTCTATTGTGGTAGATCGTGTCTACCGTTCGTGTGTAGTGGTTATTGGTGGTCTTGAGACCAGTGTAGATCTTCTACTCCTTGATATGGTTGATTTCGATGTTATTTTAGGTATGGATTGGTTGTCGCCCTATCTTGCTATTCTGTACTGTCATGACAAGACTGTGACCTTGTCCTTGCTGGGAGTACCTCGATTGGAGTGGAGGGGGACTCCTAGACATTCTTCCAGCAGGGTTATCTCATATATGAAGGCTCGGCACATGGTCGAGAAGGGGTGTTTAACCTATTTGGCTTATGTTCGTGATTCTAGTACCGAGGTTCCTTATATGGAGTCTGTACCCATTGTCCGTGAGTTTCCAGAGGTATTTCCTACAGACTTGATGGGTATGCCACCCGACAGGGATATTGACTTTTGCATTGAGTTGGGTCCGGGCACTCAGCCCATTTCTATTCCGACATATCGTATGGCCCCGCCTGAGTTGAAGGAGTTGAAGGAACAGTTGCAGGATTTGCTAGATAAAGGATTTATTAGGCCTAGTGTTTCGCCATGGGGTGCGCCGGTGTTTTTTGCTAAGAAGAAAGATGGGTCGATGAGGATGTGCATTGATTACCGGCAATTGAACAAGGTTACTATCAAGAACAAGTATCCATTGCCGAGGATTGACAATTTGTTTGATCAGCGTCAGGGTGCCAAGGTATTTTCAAAGATTGATTTGAGATCTGGCTACCATCAGTTGAGGATTAGGGCATCCGATGTCCCTAAGACAGCCTTTCGCACTCGGTTTATGAGTTCTTAGTGATGTCATTAGGTTGACAAATGCCCCAGCTGCTTTTATGGATTTGATGAACCGAGTGTTCAGGTCTTATTTGGATTTGTTCGTGATTGTCTTCATTGATGATATTTTGATTTACTCCCGCAGTTGGGAGGAGCACGAGCAGCACCTTCGAGTCATTCTCTAAACTCTGAAGGGCAGTCAATTGTATGCTAAGTTTTCCAAGTGTGAGTTCTGGTTGAGCTCGGTTGCATTATTGGGTCATGTTGTATTAGCAGAGGGTATTCAGGTAGATCCTAAGAAGATTTCAGCAGTTAAGGATTGGCCTAGACCCGCATCAGCTACAGAGATTTGGAGCTTCTTGGGCTTAGCAGGTTACTATCGTCGGTTTGTGAAGGGATTTTCATCTATTGCAACCTCGATGACCAGGTTGACTCAGAAGGGTGCCCAGTTCATGTGGTCAGATGAGTGTGAGGCGAGATTTCAGAAGCTCAAGACAGCCTTGACCACAACACCGATGCTGGTTTTGCCCTCAGGTTCAGAGCCATATACTTTATATTGTGATGCTTCTCGGATTGGACTTGGTGCAGTGTTGATGCATGATGGCAAGGTTATAGCATATGCTTCTCGTCATTTGAAGGTCCACGAGAAGAATTACCCTTTTCATGATTTGGAGTTAGTAGCTATTGTTCACGCGCTGAAGATTTGGAGGCATTATTTATATGGCGTGCCTTGTGAGGTGTTCACGGATCATAAGAGTTTGCAATATTTGTTCAAGGAGAAAGAGTTGAATTTGAGGCAGAGGATATGGTTGTAGATATTGAAAGACTATGACATCACCATCTTATATCATCCGGGGAAGGCCAATGTAGTGGCTGATGCTTTGAGTAGGAAGTCCAACCAGTATGGGTAGTCTTGCTTATATTCCAGTCGGGGAGCGACCACTGGCTTTGGATGTTCAGGCTTTTGGCCAATCGGTTCATGAGATTGGATGTTTCTGAGACCGTGTTCTAGCTTATACTGTGGCTCGTTCTTCATTATTCGACCGTATTCGGGATCGGCAGTATGATGATCTTCATTTGCGTGCCCTTAGGGAGACGGTTCGGCACAGAGGTGCCAAGCAGGTTTCGGTTGGTGATAATGGAGTCTTGCGGATGCAGGGCCGTATTTGAGTTCCCAATATTGATGGACTTTGTGAGTTGATATTGCAGGAGGCCCATAGTTCCCGGTATTCCATTCATCCGGGCGGCTTAAAGATGTATCAGGATTTGCGGCAGCATTATTGGTGGCGAAGGATGAAGAAAGATATCGTGGCATATGTAGCTCGGTGCTTGAACTGTCAGCAGGTTAAGTACGAGCAATAGAGACCCGGTGGATTAATGCAGCATATTGAGATTCCTGAGTGGAAGTGGGAGCGTGTCACCACGGATTTCGTAGTTGGACTCCCACTGACTTAGAGGAAGTTCGATGCAGTATGGGTCATTGTGGATAGGCTGACCAAGTCAGCGCATTTCATCCCTGTGGCAGTTTCCTATTCTTCGAAGAGGTTAGCAGGTATCTACATCAGGGAGATTTTTTGCCTCCACTGTGTGCCCGTGTCCATTATTTATGACCGAGGTACGCAGTTTACCTCACATTTCTGGAGAGTATTTCAGCGTGAGTTGGGCACACGAGTTGAGTTGAGCACATCGTTTCATCGTCAGACAGACGGACAGTCCGAGCGTACCATTCAGATTTTAGAGGATATGTTGCGAGCATATGTCATTGATTTTGGAGGTTCTTGGGACCAATTTTTGCCTTTAGCTGAGTTTGCCTACAACAATAGCTACCAGTCGAGCATTCAAATGGCTCCTTTTGAGGTTTTGTATGGTAGGCGGTGTCGGTCGCCGGTTGGGTGGTTTGAGCTGGGAGAGGCTCGGTTATTGGGTACAGAGTTAGTGCAGGATGCCTTGGATAAGGTGAAGATCATTCAGGATATACTTCGTACAACTCAGTCCAGGTAGAAGAGTTGTGCATACCGTGGAGTTCGTGATTTAGTATTCATGGTCGGAGAGCGGGTATTGCTCCGGGTGTGGCCCATGAAAGGTGTGAGGAGGTTCGGAAAGAAGGGAAAGCTGAGCCCTAGGTTCATTGGTCCGTTTGAGATCCTTGATAAAGTGGGAGAGGTGGCCTACATGCTTGCTTTGCCACCGAGTTTATCAGTCGTGCATCCAGTGTTCCATGTATCTATGCTTCAGAGGTATCACAGCGATCCATCCCATGTATTAGACTTCAGTAGTGTCCAGTTGGACAAGGATTTGACCTACGAGGAGGAGCCGGTAGATATATTAGACCGGCAGATTCGTCAGTTGAGGTCGAAGAGTTATCCTTCGATCCGTGTTCAGTGGAGAGGTCAGCATGCCGAGGCAGCTACCTAGGAGTCCGAGTCAGATATGCGGAGCCGTTATCCCCATCTATTCGCCGATTTAGGGACTATTCTATGTCTGTTCGAGGACGAACGTTTGTTTTAGAGGTGGAGATTGTGATGACCCAAAAGGTCATCATGTGTTTTATAAGTCAAATCTGTGTTCCGAGATCTTGAAAACCTTCTTTTATCTCACCTCACTTTTCGGTGCAGCCCGGGCATATAACCGGGGAGCCTTTATGTGAAAAACTGAGAAAAAGCTAATTTTTGCTTTTGAAATTTGATTTAAGTTGACTTCGGTCAACATTTTGGGTAAACGAACCCGTACCCGTGATCTGACGATCCCGGAGGGTCCGTAGGAAAATATGGGACTTGGGCGTATTCCCGGAATCGAATTCTGAGGTCCCAAGCCCGAGAAACGCATTTTTGATATAATTTGTTTTTCTGGAAATATAAAGGATCCTAGGAATTTGATTATGTTTGAAATTTATGGTATCGGGTCCGTATTTTGGTTCCGGAGCCCTGTACAGGTTCAATATGATATTGGTGATATGTCTGTAAAATTTGATAAGAAACGGATGACGTGATTCGGGCCTGTAGTTGGGAAATTTGATCTTTTGGAAGTTTTGGAAATTTTCTTTGATTTTAAGGCTAAATTCGTAGTTTAAAGTGTTATTTTGGCGATTTGATCGCACGAGTAAGTCCATAAGATGTTTTTGAGGTTGTGTACATGTTTGGTTGGGAGCCCCGAGGGCTCGGGTGAGTATCGGGGTGTTTGAACTTGGAAAATCTCTGCTGGTGCACCAGTTCTGGTGTGCCCGCACCTGTGAGCCTAGGGCCGCAGGTGCGAGACCGCAGGCGCGCTATTTCGTTCGCAGGTGCGGTCCCCTCGCAGATGCGGACCCTTCTTCCGCAGAAGCGGTTCCGCAGGAGCGAATAATTCTTCCGCAGGTGCGGCCCTCAGTGGGCTTGTCCATTTCGCAGGTGCGATCTATTTTCCGCACCTGCGAGAGCGCAGGTGCGACCCAAGCACCGCAGGTGCGACCCAAGCACCGCAGGTGCGAGGGTCGGGCAGTGAAGTTGTAAAAACAGTAACAAAAACGGGATTTTTTCAAAACTTCATAACTTCTTCTATAAAACTCGAACTTGGGCGATTTTTGAAGGGGGATTTCACTACAAAATCATAGGTATGTATTCTTAGACTCGTTTTCTTCAAATCCCATTAACACCCATTAGATTTCTAGGCCAAAATCATGTTCTTAAGGGTAGAAAATTAGGGATTTGGGTAGAGTTAGGGCTTTTTGAATAATTGGAATTTAGACCTCGCTTCGGGGTCGGATTCCGGAACTAATTACATATTTGGGCTCGTGGGTGAATGGGTGATCGGGTTTTGGTCCGAACCTCATGTTTTGACCAAGCGGGCCCGGGGTCGATTTTTGACTTTTTGGGAAGAATGCTAGAAAACCTATAATTAAGCATCAAAATCGAATTATTTAGAATTTATTGATGTTATTAAGTCGATTATGTCTAGATACAATTGATTTGGAGTAAATTCAAAAGGGAAAGCGGTGATTGAGGCTTGATTTTGGTCGTGGAAGTCGAGGTAAGTGTTTGGCCTAACCTTAGCTTGAGGGAATAGGTGTTGAGTCTTATTTGCTATGTGTTTATACCATGTTCAACGTATAGGTGAGGTGACGAGTACCTATACGTTGGTGTCAAGCATACCCGTGAGTCGGATATTATGAATTATGTGGTTTTCATTGATATTTACTGTGTTATATCTTGAGTTTCACATTGTGGTTGTTCATTTTGGTGAAAATTCTTGGTAATGAACATCGTTGAGTATTGGGTTTAGTTGAGAAACTTTATATGAAGATATGTACTTGAGTGAGATTGGTTATAGTTGTGTCCCCTGCCAGGATAGTGATATTCCTACTGTTGTTCCCTTGCCGGGATGTTATGATTTATTGTTATGGTTCATGTTGCTGATTTTTTCCTTGCCGAACTATTGTTATTGATATTGTTTGGGTGAGGAAGAGTGTAAAGCACGAAGGGTGATGCCGTGTATTGATTATTGCGAGGAAGAGTGTAAAGCACGAAGGGTGATGTCGTGTATTGATTATTGTGAGTATGAGAGTGTAAAAGCACGAAGGGTGATGTCGTGCTAGGTTATGATATTAAAAGCATGAAGGGTGATGACGTGCCGTTTCTATTGATTATTGTGAGGATGAGAGTAAAAGCACGAAGGGTGATTCCGTGCACTTACATTTATTATTTGGTGAGGATGAGAGTAAAAGCACAAAGGGTGATGTCGTGCATTGTCTTATCTGTGATGTTAATTCCTGTTGTTTAAGCTGACATTGAAGTGTTGTCTTGTTTCATTGTTTCCTTTATTTGATATTTCTTTTTCCCAGCACGTTTCTCCCTTTCCTTGGTACTTTGTTGTTTTCTTCCTGTTATTATTATTCCTCCGATTTTTATTAAATGCACATGTTGTTTTGGTTGTCGTGTCCTAGCCTCATCACTACTTCACCGAGGTTAGGCTCGACACTTACTCAGTACATGGTGTCGGTTGTACTGATGCTACACTCTGCACATCTATATTGTGCAGATCCCGGTACAGGACCCTACGAATATTTATTGAGGAGGCTGCCTTCAGTCCACGTGGAGACACCGAGGTAGTCCTGTTGGCGTCCGCAGGCCTTGGCGTCCCCTCCTAATTTATTGTATTCTGTTATACTTATTTAAAAAACAGATGTATTTATTTCCTTCAGACCATTATATGTATTATTCGTAGACAGTCCGTGAGATTGTGACTCCAACGTTCTAGGATTGGTACTATCTAGTTTTCGTAAAGGCATTAAACTGTGTTAATATATATTGTTTCGTTTTTGAGCTTTAGTTCATGTTAGTATTGTACATCACCTGCTATTGAATGATAGTAGATGAATAAGGAAACTTAAATACTCACGTTGGCTTGCCTATCGGGTTCAACGTTAGGTGCCATCATGGTCCCGACGGTGGGAAATTCGGGTCGTGACAAGTTGGTATCAGAGCACTAGGTTGCTTAGGTTTCACAATTCACGGACAAGCTTGGTAGAGTTCTTCGGGATCGGTACGGAGACGTCTGTACTTATCCCCCATAGGCTGCAGAGTTTAGGAATATCTTCACATCTATTCTTCTCTGTCGTGCGATTTGACTTCTAAATGCTAATGTAATTTCTATTCTACTCGCAGATGGCGAGAACACGTGCTTCTTCATCTACTTATCAGTAGCCCGAGACTTATGTTACAGCTCCTACGAGGGGCTGAGGACGAGGCCGAGGTAGGGGCAGAGCTCAGCCCAGAGCAGCAGCCCTAGTGGCGGAGCCTCATGTATAGTTTGCTGATGAGGTTTCGGCTCAGACAGTTCCGGTGGGACCAGCTCAGGTTCCCAAGGGGTTCATTGCCACCCCGGTACTCCAGGATGCTCTGGTCCGTTTAGTGGGCCTTATGAAGAGCGTTGCTTAGGCAGGCCTACTTCCTGCAGCACCAGCCGTCTCTCAGGCTGGGGGAGGAGCCCAGACTCCCGCCACCCGCACACCAGAGCAGTTAGCTTCTCAGCTCCAGACTCCAGCACTTCAGACAGCTGGGGTAGTTTCGCCAGGTATTGTGGCTCAGGCAGGGGAGGGAGCAGCTATGACTGCTAATGCTTTATGGAGATTGGACCGGTTCACCAATATGTTCCCTACTACTTTTAGTGGTGCAACTTCAGAGGATCCCCAGGATAACTTGGACAGTTGCTATGAGGTTCTTCGAAACATGGGGATAGTTGAGACCAATAGGGTCGATTTTGCTACTTTCCGCCTTTCAGGTCCCGCCATGACTTGGTGGAGGGAGTTTTGCTTGACCAGACCAGATGGATCACCGCCTTTGTCCTGGGCTCAATTCTCCGATTTGTTCTTGGAGAAATTTCTTCCAGTCACCCAGATAGAGGATCTCTAGAGGCAGTTTGAGCGTCTCCATCAGGGTTCTATGTCAGTTACTCAGTATGAGACCAGGTTCATCACTTTGGCCCCGCCATGCTATCATGATACTCCCCACTGACCGAGAGAGGGTGATGAGGTTTATTGAGGGGCTAGCTCAGCCGATTAGACTACAGATGGCCAGAGAGACAAGGAGTGATATTTCCTTTCAGGAGGCGGCCAATGTGGCCATACGGATCGAGATGGTATTATCATAGGGTAGTGGTCAGGGGTCTGACAAGAGGCCTCGTCATTTTGGCCTCTTCAGTGGTGCCTTGTCTGGGGGCTATTCTTTCAGTAGAGGCCATCCTCCTAGGCCGTTTCAGTCAGCACTTCAGGTATCCCGCAGTGCACCACCAGCTCCTATCAGTGCACCGCCGCTCCAGAGTTTTCAGAGTGGTTACTCCGTGCGACAGGGACAGTTTCAGGGCCAGCAGTCTCAGCAGCCGAGATCTTGTTATACATGTGGTGGCCCCGGGCACATTGCTAGATTTTTCCCCTGAGCCTCGAGTGGTCCTTAGCACCAGGGTTCCCGTGCTATGATTCCCACACCAGGTGCTCCACCACCCCCTCAGCCATCTAGGGGTGGAGGTCAGATAGTCAGAGGTGGAGGTCAGGCTGTCATAGGTAGAGGTCAGCCAGCAGTAGGCCGTCCCAGGGATGTTTAGATTGGTGGGGCCCAGCCCCGATGTTATGCTATTCCTTCCAGACCTGAGGCTGAGGCCTCCGATGCAGTTATTATAGGTGTGGTTTCAGTTTGCAGCAGGGATGCTTCGGTTTTGTTTGATCCGCGATCCACATTCTTCTATGTGTCATCATATTTTGCTCTTTTTTTTATTATTCCTCGTGATTCTCTAAGTACTCCTGAAAATATAAAGGATCCTAGGATTTTGATTATGTTTGAAATTTATGGTATCAGGCCCGTATTTTTGTTCCGGAGCCCGGTACAGGTTCAATATGATATTGGTGATATGTTTGTAAAATTTGGTAAGAAACGGAAGTCGTATGACGTGATTCAGACCCGTAGTTGGGAAATTTGATCTTTTGGAAGTTTTGGAATTTTTCTTTGATTTTAAGGCTAAATTCGAAGTTTAAAGTGTTATTTTGGCGATTTGATCACACGAGTAAGTCCATAGGATGTTTTTGAGGTTGTGTGCATGTTTGGTTGGGAGCCTCGAGGGCTCGGGTGAGTTTTGGGGTGTTTGAACTTGGAAAATCTCTGTTGGTGCACCAGTTCTGGTGTGCCCACATATGCGAGCCTAGGGCCGCAGGTGCGAGACCGCAGGCACGCTATTTGGTTCGCAGGTGCGGTCCCCTCACATATGGTGACCTTTCTTCCGTAGAAGCGGTTCCGCAGGAGCGGATAATTCTTCCGCAGGTGCGGCCCCCAGTGGGCCTGTCCATTTCTGCAGGTGCGATCTATTTTCCGCACCTGCGAGAGCGTAGGTGCAACCCAAGCACCGCAAGTGCGAGGGTCGGGCAGTGAAGTTGTCAAAATAATAACAAAAACGGGATTTATTCAAAATTTCATAACTTCTTCTCTAAAACTCGAAATTGGGCGATGTTTGAAAGGGGATTTCACTACAAAATCATAGGTATGTATTCTTAGACTCGTTTTCTTCAAATCCCATTAACACCCATTAGATTTATAGGCCTAAATCATGTTCTTAAGGGTAAAAAATTAGGGATTTGGGTAGAGTTAGGGCTTTTTGAATAATTGGAATTTAGACCTCGCTTTGGGGTCGGATTCCGGAACTAATTATATATTCGGGCTCGTGGGTGAATGGGTGATCTGGTTTTTGTCCGAACCTCGTATTTTGACCAAGCGGGCCTGGGATCGATTTTTGACTTTTTGGGAAGAATGCTAGAAAACCTATAATTAAGCATCAGAATTGAATTGTTTAGCATTTATTGATGTTATTAAGTCGATTATGTCTAGATACAATTGATTTGGATCAAATTCAAAAGGGAAAGCGGTGATTGAGGCTTGATTTTTATCGTGGAAGTCGAGGTAAGTGTTTGGCATAACCTTAGCTTGAGCGAATAGGTGTAAATCACGAAGGGTGATGCCGTGTATTGATTATTGTGAGTATGAGAGTGTAAAAGTACGAAGGATGATGTCGTTCCAGGTTATGATATTAAAAGCATGAAGGGCGATGCCGTGCCGTTTCTATTGATTATTGTGAGGATGAGATTAAAAGCACGGAGGGTGATACCGTGAACTTACATTTATTATTTGGTGAGGATGAGAGTAAAAGCACGAAGGGTGATGTCGTGCACTGTCTTATCTGTGATGTTAATTCCTGTTGTTTAAGCTGATATTGAATTGTTGTCTTGTTTCATTGTTACCTTTATTTGATATTTCTTTTCCCCAGCATGTTTCTCCCTTTCCTTGGTACTTAGTTGTTTTCTTCCTGTTATTATTATTCCTCCGATTTTTATTAAATGCACAGGTTGTTTTGGTTGTCGTGTCCTAGCCTCGTCACTACTTCGTCGAGGTTGGGCTCGACACTTACTCAATACATGGGGTCGGTTATTATGATGCTACACTCTGCACATCTTTGTTGTGCAGATCCCGGTACAGGACCCTACGTACATTGATTGAGGAGGCTTTCTTCAGTCCACGTGGAGACACCGAGGTAGTCTTGTTGGCATCCGCAGGACTTGGCGTCCCCTCATATTTCATTGTATTATGTTCTACTTATTTCAGAAACAGATATATTTATTTCCTTCAGACCATTATATGTATTATTCGTAGACAGTCCGTGAGATTGTGACTCCAACGTTCTGGTATTGGTACTAGTTTTCGTAAAGGCATTAAACTAAGTTAATATATGTTGTTTCAATTTTGAGATTTCGTTCATGTTAGTATTGTACATTACCTATTATTGAATGATAATTGATGAATAAGGCAGCTTAAATACTCATGTTGGCTTGCGTATCAGGTTCAACGTTAGGCGCCATCACGGTCCCGACGGTGGGAAATTCGGATCGTGACAATTATGTGTAATAGAGGATTATAGAGAATAAATGAGGTGGAATGAGAATAATAATTTGTGAAACTGGGATATAAGTGAAGAAGAAATTCAAAGGTCAAAGGAATTGTAACCCCTCCACAAGCTGTTACATTTGTTTGTATTTCTTTTGCTTGCTAAAATGATTTGAGATGCTTGTTCGACAATTTACACTTATGTTTTCTATGCATACTAGTGCTACAATAGTTCCTTCGCTAAATATCTTGGTTCACACTGGACAGTTCTCTTTGAGAGGAGTCTTAAACCCTCACTTTATGAGTTGTTGTTGACATAGAAGTTGCTATGCAGGAAAAAAAAAAGGTGATAGGAAAATAGAAGAAAGAAAATTGGGAGAGTTTGCATGAAAATGAACGTTTTCCTAGTTGAGTTAATTCTTTGAACTTGCGAATGAAAATTATTGAATTGGAACACAGTAAGTTAATTTTTTCGCTCAGCTCTCGGAGTAGCAATATTCGACATACTGAAAGAAAAAAAGTTAACTACGACTAGTTTATTTAAGCATTATTCTTTCTTTATAAAATATGAGTCATTTTAACCGTTAATATTTCATTTCCATTAACAGTTTTAACATATGGGAAGTAGCGGAAATGGTCCTCAATAGATTGTTTGGGTTCAACTTTCATCATCTTCTGTTAACTTGTTCTTGATCCATTCAATACGAATTAGCTACATCACTTATAATTTTACTTAGCTATACATTTCTCAGGCTAGGATCTAAAAACTCTTTGGAGGAAACATGTTTTGTACTCACATAAAACAAACTACACTATTTTGTACATGAATTTGGTCATTCTGTTGCATAAAATAAACTAAAACTTTACACTATTAGCAAATTTTAACCATGTTAGTTACAAACAACTTAGTTCTCATTAACAAAATGAGACAGAAACATTCATTCCAAAAGAGTTTAAGGTTGATATATTGATGCGGTAAAACATATCACAATCGAAATCATCATACTTAAATGTCTAAATATGACTGTCTCTTAAACTCGACGAAGAAAAAAAGTGAAGTGTCTTTAACAATATGAAGAGGTGTGCGAACTGGGAGTAGTATATGTCCTGTACAAATCCTGGGACTCCTTTAAATCATGTGATTGTTGCAGTGCTTAACCTAATGAAACAGAGCAAATTTGTGAAGCATGACCGAGGACACAACACAGTTAGCTCTTATTATATCCAAGCTCAAACTGTTATTGATATGTGGTTCAATCACATGATCTATCATATAAATTATGTCATCTTTATCTTTTTCCTGTTTCTTTCTATAGCAGCGCACTATGAGGTGATCAAACGAACTGACAAGCTAGAAGTGTAAATCGATCAAAATAACAACCTGCTTCTATTTCATGTGTCTATTTTTCATACACCCTTGTTTGGATTTGAATGAGTAATCCTGACTACCTTATATTTTGCTTGACGCCATTTTCCAAACATATGTTTGCTGATGACTTCTACATGTTTCTACTCTTGGATGTCATAAGAGGTTTAAGGGTTAAGAAAATGCTAGGTGGTTCTGATATACTTCAGCTTTATTAGTATATCATGTGGAAAATGTAATATTTATCACATCATAGAGTTATTCAAATGAATCATTACATTGTGATACACTATGTCTGTATGTCAATAAGGCTGTAAAGTGAGCCGGTCCGGCTCAGGATCGGGCTCGGCCCAGGCCCGCGAGCCCATATGGGTAGTGGGTGTAAACGAGCCGGCCCATTTAAGCCCGGCACTATTTGGTCTTTGAGCCCATGTGGGCTGGTCCTCACCCTTGAGCCCGCGAGCTCGGGACCGTTTGGGCCCGACACCGACTGCCTAAGTGAGCCGGTTCAACCGGGCCTAAACGGGCCCAACAACTTTTTTTTTTTAAAAACATTTATGAAAAAAAGGCCAACGATTGGAAGCTTTAAATTATAGCCGTTGACTTGCAAAAAGAGCCGTTTGGCACTTTGAAAAATAGCCATTTTGCCGACTTTGTTTTAACCCATACTTTTTATAATTATACTTTTTCCATATTCTCAACTATAAATACCCCTCATTCTTTCATTTTTCTCACAAAATTATCAATCTCTCTCTAATTTTCTTCTATAATTGCTTACTTTATTATTGCAATTTGTGAAAAATTGTCAAGTTGGTGAATTGAAGTATTCAAGTCTTCAACGATATATAATTTTCAAGAAGTTGTTCGTCAATTCGGTAAACTCGTTCCAACTCTTAAGTTTTAATATTATAGTTTTGTTTGTTTTAGTTTGTATAATTATAATTAATATGACCTATTCTTTGAAAAGTATCTTTGGTAAAAGTAAGGAAAAATCCAAGATTGGTGAATCTAGTGGCCAAGCTATTACTCCTCCCCCGGCACCCCGACCCAAACATGTTATCTGTCCTACACCTGTTATTCTTGATAGTGATAACAATTTATTATAATTTACCGATACTAAATTTTACCATGATATTGCACCAGGTGAAGAATTAAATCATGCATATATGAATGCTCTTTATGGTAATCCAACTATTGATGAAAATGATGAGGAAAATATAGATTTTGATGAAACGCAACCGGATGATGATACACCCACTAGTCCTGTTGTTGAAGTTAACCCAACTGATAATAATCCAAATGATGTCCAGCCTGACCCTCCTGTTACTACCCCTACTCTTTCTATACAACCTTATAAACGGAGCGATACATCTCTTGTTTGGCCATTTTTTATTCAACTAANAAAAATTTGCGTGGGGGGGGGGGGGGGGGGGGGGGGGGGGTACGGGAAGTTTGAGTAGACACATAAAGAAACACCTTAGAGATAAAGCCAATTTTTTTCAAATGAAAGTTGCGGCCGAGGGGACAAGTGTACCTAGTCAGGTTAACCCTAGTACCAGGTCAAATCAAGTTCAATCGGGAATTAACATTGTTACCAGTGGCATTTTATATTACGATCCATGAAAAGATCGTGAAGAATTGGCAAAAATGGTTACTGTTATGTGCTTACCCTATAGTTTTCCTTCTAACCCTCACTTTGTGCATTATATTAGAAGAGTTTTTAATCCTACTTATAAAGGATGTCCTCGCACAACCATAAAAAACGATATTTATAAATATAAACATGAATATGAACAATATTCGTGCTATTTATTTACTCATATAAATTACCGTGTTGCTATTACTACTGATATTGGTAGAAGTGGTAATGATTGTGATTATCTTACTGTTACCAGTCATTGGATTGATGAGGATTGGATAATAAAAGCGCATTATTTCTTATAGAATAATTAATTCATGTCACACAGGAAAGTTTATTGCTAACACAGTTACATATATTTGTAGATATTCTTGCATTAGAGATAAAATAATGTCAATTTCAATGGATAATGCTTCTAGTAACACTAATGCTATAGTCATGCTTACCACTACACTAAATCCTGCATTTAGTAATATTTTTCATGTTAGATGTATTTGTCATATTTACCATTTAATCGTCGGTGATGGTATGAAAATTTTAAATGTTGAAATGGAAAAGGTTAAAATGGCTCTTAACTAGCTTTTTTATTCAAACTGTAGAAGAAGACTTAGAGAATATTTTAAAAGATGCGATGAATTTGGCCTAAGAGAAAGAAAGGTTCCTAAACCTTGTCCAACTAGATGGAATTACATGTATGAAAGTTTAGTTGTTGCATATGAATATAGAAACCCAATAAATTCGACGTTTAATGCTTGTGTAGCTGATGATGATGAGCACCTTACAAATCAGGATTGGGCTAATGTTAAAATGCTTGTAGAATTTTTAGAAAATTTTCATATTGCAACAAATGAATTATCTGGGCAATATTATCCTACTATTTCTAACTGTTTAGTTTGTCTTGCAGAACTTGCTACCTTGTTTAATTAATTTTCACAGGGTGGGGTAATTTATGAACTTGCTATTGATTCTATGAGAAAAAAGTTTAAAAAATTATTTTTTCCCTATTCTCCCTATTTATGGTGTTGCTGCCTTGTTAAATCCTACTATCAAATTAGGAGGTCCTCAATTTTGGTATGAAACTGTTTATAATGGTTTAGCACTTGAAGATGACGAATTGTCTACACTTCCGGAAGCAAAAGCCTCAATTAAAATAAATGCTCAAACTATTTATAATGCTTATCAACTTGCCTTAGATCAAGCTAGACCAAATATTCCAACTCCTACTTCTTCTAGTTCGCAATCATCTAAAAGAACTACGGGAGTAAGAGCACTTAGTGCTTGGGCGGGGTTCAGGGGTTCTCAAGGTTCCACGTCTAGTGATTATTCACGACTAAATGAGCTTGAAGTTTATTTGTCGCAGGGACTTGAAGAAGTGAATCTCGACGACTCCTTTAATATTTTGGAATGGTGGAAGGACAAAGAAAATTACTTTCCGGTTCTTTCAAGGATGGCTCGAGACATTTTAACTATTCAAGCTTCAACAATGGCATCGGAGAGCGCTTTCGGTCAAGCGATACTTCAACTCGGTGATCATAGAGCGTCTATGAGGGAGAACTTGGAAAAATGTGATGACCCATAGGGTCATCTTATGAATTAAGACACTATTCTGGGCTCATTAGCCTTAAAAAGACTAATTTTAATTACCTCGATTTACGTGCGCAGTGCGGCATGAAACCGAAAAGCTTTTATGTGAAATAGAAATTTTTAGAGTTAAAATTTGGTTTTTAGTTGACTTCGGTCATTTTTAGTAAACGGACCCGGATCTGTGTTCGTACAACCCCCGGAGGTCCGCAGTAAAATATGGGATTTGGGCATATACCTGAAATTGAATTCCGATGTCCCTAGCTTTAGAAATCAATTTTTAAAGAAAACTGTTTCGCTGGATTTTTAAGGAAATAAAAGAATGAATTAACGTGTAAACTCATTGGTATCGGGCCCGTATTTTAGTTTCGGAGTTCAATACGGGTTTATTATAATGTTTTGAGAAATAGAGCGCTACATGAGAAGATCCAACCCTAAATTTGAAACAACAGACTATAGTGAGTTCGACAATCTTGGTATTGAGAGCTAATGGTATATCTGTTGCAACTTTGGAGGAAGTGTTTCTGAGGGTTCCTGGTGGTGACTACGATCAAGCACAGGTCCTTGAGGAGAAAATAGATCCAACTTTTTGTGATTCAGTTGATTTAAAAGTGTGCAAACTAACTCTTCAAAGACGTTCTTCCCTTCCAAATTATGTGGAAGTTATTTTAGAGTCATATGGCTTATGCTGACTTTGATTGGTTCAGCTTGTAGTCTAATCTGGGTTGCGGTTTCAAGTGTGATTAGCCTTGTTACAATGTAGTGTTGTTGCAGTTGTATACTCTCGAGGTCTACTTTCTGAAAGCACTCGAAACCCTTACTTATTAAGGGAGCGAAATCAGCTCAAAGAGTTCGGAAAACAATTGTGTTCCAGCTATTAATTCCTGCTTTCTTTTTGCTTCTTGGTCTGTTGTTTCTTAAGCTAAAGCCACATCCTGATCAGCAACCGGTATTCTTCACAACCTCGTACTTCAATCCTTTATTAAGTGGTGGAGGAGGAGGCGGTCCAATTCCTTTTGAACTCACATCACCTATAGCAAAGGAGGTTTCCAACCATGTCCATGGAGGTTGGATCCAAAAGTATCGGGAGACAACATACATGTTTCCTGATTCTACTAAGGCAATGAACGACGCTATAAAAGCAGCAGGATCAACTTTGGGCCATGTCATACTTTTGATGAGTGAATATCCGTCTAGCTTTAATGAATCTTATCAGTCGAGATTCGAGCGGGTTAGAGGCAAATTCTAAAGGAAAAGCGGTAATTGAGTAGTGAGAGGCCTGCGAATTTGAGGTAAGTGCTTAGTTTAACCTTGACTTGAGGGAATAGGAATCCCCAAATTAAATGTTATGTGAATTTGCATGTGTGTGATGCATAGGTGAGGCGACGAGTATTTATGCACCACCAAATTACTTGTTGAACATGATCCCTTCCCCGTTTCTAATTTAATTGATCCTTAGTTTAATTGTTTTAGGATCATTGATTCCTTCATGTCTACCTGGTTCGTCAACTTGTTGTTAAATATTGTTTCAAGTATTTTGAAAGTGTTACTTGTTCCTTAGTCACATTGTGGTATATGTGGTTGAGCTGGTTGTCAGTGTTACATTATACATTTCGGTTGGTTTCGTTGTGTAGTGATAATTGGTGAAGTTTCTTAATAGTATAGTTTACTGTTTATGATAATTGAGATTTAAATATCGTGAAAGGTTTGAAATCTGATTTGTGAAACTTTATTATAAATAAAGAGATGAAATGTGATTTGTTTGGTGGGAGCGGGTTGCACGCCGCAACAAGGAGTAATAAGGGTCGACGGGTGGGATGGAGTTGCACGCCGCAACAGGAGAAATAAAGGTGATATATATATATATATATATATATATATATATATATGGAGGATCAATAATGGTGGACATGTGGGATCGGGTTGCACGCCGCAACAAGGAGCAATAAGGGAGAATATTCATGTCACGACCCGAAATCCCACCTTTAGGGGCCGTGACTGCGTCTAACGTTGAACCCGCTAGAAAAGCCAACGTATACAACATTATTGCCTCAATAACACAACGTAACAGTATTTAAAACTATTAACCTTTAAACATTTACTGGAATAGCTCGAA
>ML246321.1:55416-93007 GCA_005239495.1 Nicotiana undulata | reverse complement strand
CTATGTAGCCGCCTGTTGACACTGTGACACTAGTCCTGGCACACATTTGTTGTAGTTATCGGGTTCGTACATGTATTGGGCCTAGCTGTGGTTCAACTTGTTTCTACGGCCTTACCCCATGTTGTTATTTTATTCCGCACTTTCATTGTTATTGTGTTTGTTGGCTTGCCTAGCCTCGCCGTTAGGCGCCATCACGACCTGGACCGGTTCTGGTCGTGACAGTAATAGTCAAAGCTTGGGTAATCAAAGGCAACGAAACTGTAATAACAACAATTCTAGAAATTGGGGCAATAGTGGTGATCGGCAATGGAACAACAATAATGACAGGCAATGGGGGAACAACAATGAGGATAGTTGGAGTGGAAGAAATAACAACAACAATTGGGTAGGTGAAGGTAGTCGGGGGTCGGGCTTTCAAAGGCCCCCGATGTACCAACAACCAAGCAACCCTCCTCCATATCAATCTCAGGGTCAAAGTTCTTCAAGATCCGACATGGGTAGAATAGAGAGCATGTTCAAACAGATGATGGAAAAGAATGCAGACTCAGAAGCTCAGTTGGCCTCCCACAATACTTCTATCCGGAATCTCGAAGTGCAAATGGGCGAAATTTCACATGCCTTAAACACACGCCCAAAGGGTGCACTACCGAGTGATACGGTGGTGAACCCCAAGAGTGGGAATAATAACAATACCGGTCACGCCATGGCGGTGACTACAAGGAGTGGAAAAGGTGGTATAGCGAGTACTTCGGGGCAAAAGAAGATTATTGTTGATGATGAAGACATGCCTCAAGAAGAATCACCGGTTGATGTGGAACAAGTGACGGATGATCCAAGAGAAGGTGAAGTAAGAATTAACATTCATGACAATGGGGAGGACTTGGAAAAGAATGTGAACCCATCTAGGGAACACATAATTGACATGCCGGAACCGGTGGCCCCCAAGGCACCTTTGCCTCGGCCACCTTCTCCCTATCCTCAGAGATTAGCAAAACAGAAACAAGAAACCCAGTTTAAAAATTTCTTTACTCTAATGAAAAGTCTTACCATAAATGTTCCATTGGTGGAGGCTTTGGAGAAAATGTCTGGTTACGCTAAGTTCATGAAGGACTTAGTGACAAAAAAGCGGTCCATAGAGTGTGAGACCATCAAAATGACTCACCAAGTGAGTGCTATTGTTCACTCCATGGCGTCGAAACTTGAAGACCCGGGTGCCTTCACTATTCCTTGCACGATTGGTAGTGCAAACTTTGCTAAAGCCCTATGTGATCTTGGGGCAAGCATAAATTTGATGCCATATTCTGTGTTCAAGACCTTGGGTATTGGACAACCTAGGGCAACCTCTATGCACTTGCAAATAGCGGATAGATCAATGAAGAGGCCCCTAGATATCATTGATGATGTCTTGGTGAGAGTAGACAAGTTCATGTTGCCGGCAGATTTTGTGATCCTCGACTGTGAGGTCGATTTTGAAGTCCCCATAATCTTGGGGCGGCCTTTCCTTGCTACGGGTAAGGCCCTGGTAGATGTTGAAGCGGAAGAACTCACATTCAGAGTGGGTGATGAAAATGTGGTCTTCCATGTTTGCAAATCCATGACACAGCCCAACAACGCTGAAGTTTGCTCTTTTATGGACCTCATTTCTGAGGTTATTATTGATGATGCCAGTGCGATGATCAATTTGGATGACCCTATGGAGTGCCTTGTTGAATCACGAGGACTCAGTGGTAGATGGTATTCTTGAGAGCACCAATGCCTTTCAAGGCATGGGGTCCTATTCTTACACTCCCAGAAAATTGTCACTGGAATTGGAGAACAGGAAGACCCCGCCAACAAAGCCATCAATTGAAGAACCTCCGAATCTGGAATTGAAGCCACTTCTTTCTCATCTCAGGTATGAATACCTTTGTCCCTCTTGTACTTTACCAGTTATTCTTTCTTCTTGCTTAACCCAAGTGCAGGTAGATTCAACTTTGAAAGTGCTAAGGAGGAGGAAGAAAGCGATCGGGTGGACCTTGGCGGATATTCAGGGTATTAGCCCCGCCTTTTGCATGCACAAGACTATATTGGAGGATGGTGCCAAACCCTCCGTGGAACATCAACGAAGATTGAATGAAGCTATGCAAGAGGTGGTAAAAAAGGAGATCATCAAATTTCTAGATGCGGGTGTCGTCTACCTGATTTCGGACAGCGCTTGGATTTCCCCGGTCCAATGCGTCCCAAAAAAGGGTGGTATGACGGTGGTCAAGAATGACAAAGATGAGCTCATTCCTACTAGAACAATCACCGGATGGAGGGTTTGCATGGATTATTGCATACTCAACAAAGTAACCCGGAAAGATCATTTTCCTTTACCATTCCTTGATCAAATATTGGATAGGCTTGCGGGCCAGGCCCTCTATTATTTTCTCGACGGGTATTCTGGATATAATCAAATTTTGATCGCCACATAGGATCAAGAGAAGACTAATTTTACTTGCCCATATGGCACTTTTGCCTTTGCTCGTATGCCATTCGGGCTTTGCAACGCCCCAGCCACTTTCCAAAGATTTATGATGGCAATCTTCACCGACATGGTGGAGGACTTTCTTGAAGTATTTATGGACGACTTTAGTGTCGTCGGGGATTCTTTTGATGAATGCTTGGATAATCGTGATAGATTCCTTGCTCGGTGTGAAGAAACGAATTTGATCTTGAATTGGGAAAAATGCCACTTTATGGTGGAAGAGGGAATCGTGTTGGGCCATAAGATTTCAAGAAATGGAATTGAGGTCGACAAAGAAAAGATAGAAGTTATTTCAAAGTTACCACCATCTACTTCAGTGAGAGGAGTACGGAGTTTCCTTGGCCATGCGGGTTTTTACCGGCTCTTTATCAAAGACTTCTCTAAGGTGGTGAATCCATTATGCAAGTTTCTTGAGAAGGATGCTAAATTCAATTTTGATGAGCAATGTATGCATGATTTGAACTCTTAAAACACAATCTCACTACTACTCCCATCATCACGGTGCCAGATTGGAATGCACCATTTGACCTCATGTGTGATTCAAGCGATGTTGTTATGGGGGCTGTTCTGGGACAAAGGGTGAATAAAGTTTTTCATCCAATTTACTATGCCAGCAAGACAATGAATTCTGCTCAAATGAACTACACAGTAACAGAAAAGGAGCTTCTAGCTATAGTCTTCGCCATGGAGAAGTTTCGGCCTTACTTGATGGGTGCCAAGGTCGTAGTCCATACTGACCATGCTGCACTCTGTTATCTTATGACAAAGAAGGATTCCAAGGCAAGGCTAATGATATGGGTGTTGTTATTACAAGAATTTGATTTGTAGATCGTGGACTGAAAAGGGAGTGAAAATCAATTTGCCGATCATTTGTCCCGGTTGGAGGAGCAAGGACGTCCTTGTGACAGACTTGAGATCACTGACAGTTTTCCGGATGAGCAACTACTTGCAATGTAAATGAAAGAAATGCCCTGGTTCACAGATATTTCCAATTACCTCGTCACCGAAGTTGTCCCTTGTGACCTCTCTTCCAACCAAAGGAAAAAGCTTAGAAGGGACAGCTTGGATTTTTATTAGGACGAGCCTTATCTTTTCAAGATTTGTACCGACTGGGTGATTCGGAGATATGTTCCGGAAGAAGAGCAACTAGCTATCCTTGAGTCATTCCACTCCTCACCGTATGGTGGTCATCACGGAGGGGCGAGAACGGATTCCAAAGTGCTTAGTTGTGAGTTCTTTTTGCCCACCTTGTATAAGGATGCTAGTGAACTAGTCAAGAGATGTGATGAATGCCAATGAGCCGGGGGAATTTCAAAAAAGGACGAGATGCCTTTGAATTCTATTCTTTAGGTAGACATCTTTTATGTTTGGGGCATCGACTTCATGGGGCCTTTCGTTAGTTCATGTGGAAATACGTATATATTGGTTGCGGTTGATTATGTGTCAAAATGGGTGGAAGTCGCGGCCTTGCCAAATAATGAAGTGCGGAGTGTGATAGCCTTTCTCAAAAAGAACATCATTACTAGGTTTGGTACTCCGCGGGCTATTATCAGTGACGGGGGGTCACATTTTTGCAACAAAGCTTTTGACTCCTTACTTTCTAAGTATGGGGTCAATCATAAAGTCACCACCCCGTACCACCCTCAAGCTAGTGGCCAAGTTGAAGTGTCTAACAGGGAGATAAAGAGTATTCTTTCCAAGACGGTCAATGCCAATAGAACCGACTGGGCCAAGAAACTAGATGATGCTCTTTGGGCTTACCGAACTGCTTACAAGACACCAATTGGGATGTCCCCATATCGTTTGGTCTTCGGAAGAGCTTGCCACCCTCCCGTAGAATTGGAACATAAGGCTATGTGGGCCTTGAGGAAATTGAACTTGGAATGGGATGTTGCTGCAAACCTCAGAGTGGAACAATTGAACGAGTTAGATGAGTTTAGATTCCATGCGTACTCAAGCTCGTCCTTGTATAAGGACAAGATGAAGTACTTACATGACAAATATACTCGAGGTAAAGAGTTCAAGGTCGGTGACATGGTATTATTGTTCAACTCCCGGTTGAGATTATTCCCGGGAAAGCTCAAGTCCAAGTGGAGCGGGCCGTTTGAAGTAGTATGTGTTACTCCATTTGGGGCTCTCGATCTTAAGAACAAGAGTGGTGAAGTATTCAAAGTTAACGGTCATCGGGTAAAGCATTATCTTGGAAAAATCGATGATAGCCACGTGGTGGCCCTCCTTCATTTGAAGTGATTGTGGTATCATGCGTCGTGCCGTGACGTTAAATCAGGCGCTTCTTGGGAGGCAACCCAAGTGTCTTTGCTTTCATTTTACTTTATTTTTCTTTTTAGAATAGGTTTCACTGTTACACTAACTGGTTGTTGGATGTGTAGGTTGATTTTGACACAGGAAATTTGGCTAAGTATGGAATAGGGTACTCTCTGAAATTTGCTTCGCGGCCGCTGTCGATTTTTGCGGTCCGCGAAGCTCTTTTGGTACAAAAATTTGACTAAGTGTCAAAAATACAACTCTATGAAGTTTGCTTCGCGGCCGCGGTCGATTTTTCGCGGTCCGCGAAGCTCTTTTGGTGCAACAATTTGACTAAGTGTCAAACATACAACTCTCTGAAGTTTTCCTCGCGGCTGCGGTTGATTTATCACGGTCCGCGAAGCCCAACTGGTCCAAAAATTTTCTAAGTATCAAAAAGAGGCTTCTCTAAAGTTTGCTTCGCGGCCGCGGTTGATTTTTCGCGGACCGTGAAGTCCAAGTGCTCAAAAATTTCACTAAGTGTCGAAATATGGCCTCTCTGAACATTGCTTCGCGGCCGCTGTCCCTTTTTTGCGGTTCTCGAAATCCATTTTCTGCAGGCCCAGGTCGTTTCAGTGACCGCGGTCGGTTTTTCGCGGTCTGCGGTGGGTAAGTTGGGCCCCCTCTGTTTTCTATAAATAGACTATTAGGGCTTCATTTCTTACGTCACGCACTTGAACTACCCAGAGCATCTGTGAACTGTGTCTTCATCCTACCTAACCTGAACTTCATTGCATTCATCCAACACTTCATCCAAGCATCTAGTAAGTGCATTTATGATTAGTTAAATTCTTTATTTTCTTATTTTTCTTCATTAATTGGTAAGTTCTTCTCTTCTTCTCTTCTTCCCATAGTTTTTTATCACTTTTAGGCTTTCAAAATACTAGGGTTAGTCCACAAATGTTCATTTTAGGCCCTTGGTATTCAATTACACTGATTAAATACGTAGGGGTCAATAATTGAGCATAAAACAGTAAAATCTGGAAGCCCTAAGTCTGAGTCATCTTCGCGGTCCGCAGTCCCTTTTTCGCTGACCGCGGTCCCTCATTTTGTAATCCAAGTATCAGTTTTCGCGGACCGCGGTCGACTTTTCGCGGCCCGCGGTCCCTTTTGCTCTGCATGCTACCTCTCTGAACCTTAAGCTTCGCGGCTGCGGTTGCCTTTTTGCGGTCCGCGAAGTGAAGATTCAGAGAGATGTTTTTCCCTTGGGTCAACCACCCCGGTCCGCGGTCGACTTTTCGCGGTCCGCGGTTGTCCTTCGGCAGCACAGTTGTTATTCAATATTAAATGTATCAGACTGTGCTACATTATTTTGGATACTAACCATATCTACTTGTGTTTGTTTGCAGAAAATGGTTCAATCACGCGGCGGAGGTCGTAAACCAACAGGGTGAGAGAAGTCCTCCCGAGGAAAAGGAAAGACAATGAGGAAGCTAACTCCTCAAGTACGGGAATCTATTAAGCAGACAAGGAAAATTATCCGGAAGGCTGACAAAGCGGCTTCTCACTCTGATAGTGACTATGTTCCTTCGGAGCCCTCTTCTGAGTCCATCCCGGAGTATGTAGAGGATGACTCCTCTACATTCAGATTAACCAATGAACCTTCGGATGATTCTCCCCCTGCCCAAGAACCAGCCCAAGTACCGGAGCAAGAATCTGAACATGTTGAGTCATCTGAGGGCTCAGACCATGAGGCCGATCACACAGACACCACCTCCCCGACAGCGTCCTTATCTGATGAGGACTCTAGTAATGACAATGAGGGTGAACCACAGGTGGTTGAGGGGGTTGAGCGAACTCCCAATCCGGATGCATGGCAGGACAGATTTGTTAGTGAATCAGCATTTCACAAGTTGAGGGATTTGTGGACTTCACGCTCAATCATTCCGGAGCGGACTTTTTCTGCTAAGGAGTTGGCGACTTACAACCCTAATGTGAAACAACAGTTCCGGGATCGACGAGGGTGGACTTACTTCAATGAATATCTTCCTGATGCCAATGAACACATAGTGAAAGAGTTCTACACCAATCTCCTATTTCTCAAAAAGGACTCAAAGGCATCTCAGGTCAGAAATCTCACAGTGCCCTTCGATGGAAAGTCAATAAATGAATACTTGGAGATGGATGATGTTGATGATCACTTGTATCGAGAGCGGTTGGATGAAAAAGATGCTGCTAGAAATTGGTTGGCTTTGCACTTGGCAAGGCTCGGGGAGACTCCAGAGTGGCTGACTGGTGAGAAGCCCATCACCAGGAAGTCCCTTAATTTTGAAGCCAAAGGGTGGGAGACATTTGTCTGCAGTAGACTTGACCCGACACATCATGATCCGACGCTCCCCCTCAGTCGGGCTGTACTAGTGGCATCTATCATGGCTCGATACCCCATCAATGTGGGGAATGTGATGTCAGAGGTGATTAGCCGGGTTGTCAGCACAAGTGAAACTTCTTACCCCTTCCCTCATTATTTGACTCTTTATTGTGGAGATCAGGGGTTAACCAAGAAGAGGTTTGACAACAAAGTAAAGCCCATCAAGCCCTTCTCTTGGTATGATCTTAAAGATGATGACAACCCGAAGAAGAAGTCAAAGGGTAAGTCAGTTGCTTCCACTGGCCAGTCTGATGAGCCAGTGGTGGTTGAGGCATATTCACTTCCCCAGACATCCATTCCTGAAGGAGTTCCAGGCCCCTCCTCCTCTGCCGGCACAGACATCCCCTCCTCCTCTGCCGGCACAGACATCCCCTCCACCAGAGCCTACCCCATGACTACTCACAGGCTGAACCAGACTCTCACTAGCCTCACTACTTAGATGCAGTCAACATCAACAAAGCTGACCGCAATTTCTATAGTTGTGGCAGCTCCAGCTACTCCTCCCCCACCGCAGGTCCCACAGTCCGTTGAGGATGCCCTAAAGGAGATTCTGGCCAACCAGCAGAAGATCTTGGATGCAGTTGGTGCCCATGAGAGAGCACTAACACATTTGGCCAAAGAGATAAAGAAACTGAGAAAGACTCGGGCATCGAAGGACGAGGTAGAAAAGTTGAGAAAGGAGGTGGATACTCTTTCGGGGGATCAGATACCCTTGGAGATGTTTCTAACATATCCCGCTGTGCAGCTGCAATAGTCACAGGAGCCTTCACAGTAGAAGCAGCAGTCAGTTCTCGAAGAGGATCCGATTAGGCCTCTGAAGAAGAGGAAGTTGATGCCCCGTCCTCAGGGCATCAAGCTTGTATTGGCAGAGCCTTCCACTCAGAGCCAGGAGGCCTAGACAACAGGAGCTCACTCTCAGGTAGCAGCTGACCCAATCCTTCCACAGGCCCAACCTCAGGCATCAGTAGCAGACCCGGAACCTCCATTGTCTCAGCCACCATCAGACCCTACCTCTTCACAGATTCAGCAGCAGCAGCATGGACCATAGCAGTCCGAGGGCCAATAGGGAGTTTTCTCTCCTCTCTCTCTCTCCCATTATTTTTGAGGTTCTATATTTGATATGTAGCATTGAGGACAATGCTATATCTTAGTTGGGGGAGTGGCCCTGTTAGGCATTTGATATCATGGGTTGTATAATTATGATAATATTTTTCTTTCTTTTCTTTACTTTATTTCCATTTTGGTATTGTAGACTTTTCTATTTTTGGTATGTATAAGTTAATTATCCATTGTAAATATTCATCCCCTATGTATATTCGTCTAAATTCCCGTCATGTACATATTCATTCTATCCCACGCACTTTACTTTACGCACTTTTTATTTTATAGCTTCTTATTTTTCTTTTATAGCTTGTTGTTTAGTTTTTGCGCGGGCAATAAACCTTTGGTTTTATTAACGCCACGGTTCTTTCCAAAAGGTGGATTTGTGTGAACCAGGTGGCTCTTCCTAGGGATAGATGGTGTGACAACCTTCTTAAGGGTTGAGTCTGGTTTTTCCCCTTCTTTTTGTTTTTAATTTTGGTTTTTCTTCTTTTTTTCCTTTTTCTAGTTAATGAATAACGGTGCCTCAAGAAAAGCTTCACTTGGGCCTAACACAGTTGACTTTGATCCCATGGTCAAAGACAAACCGTTGTGTTTAGGAGGGTGATGGTGGCGATCTTGAGACTCTTGTGTTGACCGGTATTCATCGGGTGGTTGTTCGGGACCATTTTTGTTACTCAAAACACAACCAAGGTTGTAGTGGGCCCTCGACTCGGTTTCTATGGCAATCGCCTAGCATTGAGTGGTGAGGAATTTGAATTGCAAGTCTAAGTTCCGTTCCACAAGCCTAGAACTTGCCCTGAGTGTTGTCTAGGCAAAATTCTAGGTATAACTTGACTTGAGAAGTGACTATAGGCTTCCCTTGACTTGAACAAAACTGGACACTTCCATGGCCTTCCAAAAGACATGTTCCCTAGTCAACCCATTTGAGCCTTAAACCCTTCTTTCGATAACCAAGCTACAAGCCTTCAACCATTCTTTTACCCTCTCTTGGCACCCGATCTTCCCTTGGAGCTAGGAAAAAAGCATAAGTTTGGGGGAGATACGAGGGATGCAATTAAGTGAAAAAGAAGGCACAAAAAGAAGAGAAAAAGAAAAGCTTGAAGGAAAAAAAAGGGAATTGAGGAAGAAGAAGTGTAAGGGGTTTGGAATGTATTAAAGGAAAGTAAAGTGCCTAAAATGAACAAAAGGGTTGACAGTGTGTCTCTCCAACCCTGAAAAGGATAAAATGATGTAAAACATCAAGGAAATGTGAATTAAAAAAAATGAAGTGCCTAAGGAAAGATAGAACTCACTTTGACCAAATACTTCCTACCCTTGACCAAAAGCCTTCATGATGATTCCACAAAAAGTCATGTATGATCGCAAGTCGAGTGAAGCCTACATTAGTGGTGATTTACACAAAGGGCAAGCCTATGGTACTTTGAGCCGGTCTTGGCACTTTTTCTTTGATGAGAGATGAGTGATGCCCTATATTCCTTGTTCTGAGTGTTATTATTCGCAAAGTGAGGTGTTTTGGGAAAGTCGCGGAATAAGAGTCTGGGATCCACACTGACCAAGGTGGTAGTTAGAGTCGCACTGATGATTTGGAACAACTCTTGAAGCTCTTGTATCACACTTGAAACTATGGTTTTAAAAGATTCAAACAATGTCAATGATTCATGTGTATTAAGGGCTATGGTTAGTCCCAAGTGATGCTAGTTGAGGTCACCATTAGGACAGGCAGATTTTCGAGGAGTCCATCTCATGGGTGGGGCTTATTTTGTTTGCTTGAGGACAAGCAAGAGCTTATGTTTGGGGGAGTTGATAACTTGGATTTTTGCCTCGTTTTCCGTTCCTCTTTACCTTAGTTTTGGATATAATTGTACACAAAATAGCCCCGTGAGATTACACATTGTACTTGTTGCAGGATTGAACCAGAAATGAGGACATGCAGTCCAAAACATGCTCAAAACAGGAGTGAATCCGGCACAACAATCAAGGACAAGAAAAGTTATCAGGCAATGAGTCTTCGCCGCCGCGGTCATGTTTTTGCGGTCCACGAAGATCAACTTCTGAGAACCATCATTCAAGGAAAGACCTCTTCGCGGCCGCGGTCACAGTTTTGTGGTCCACGAAGATCAACATCTGAGAACCAGTATTCAAGGCATGGCCACTTTGTGGCCGCGGTCGCATTTTTGCGGTCCACGAAGATCAGGTTCAGAGAACCATTCCCAAAGTAAAATCCACCGCGGCCGCGGTCCTATCTTTGCGGTCCATGGTGGTTCAGATTCAGCAAGCTACAATTCAAAGCCCAGTCATGTTTCGCGGACCGCGGTCGTGTTTTCGCGGTCCGCGGTAGATCCTCAGGGGAAATTTTGTCCGAAAATTTGGCCGAGTATAAATAGACTATTTTGTAATTTTTTAAGACATCTGGGAATTTTCAAAGCTAAAACTCGTTCTTGTGCCTAGGGTTTTTGCATTTTTAGCTTTGTTCTTGCTATTTTAACATTGGAATTTCAATTTTCATTGTTAATTATAGATTAATGGGTTCTTCTTCTTCTCTATCATTGGTTTCTACTTTGATTATGAGTAGCTAGACCCATTAGCTAGGGTTGTGGCTCAACCCTAGTGTGGGTATGTAATGGGTTTGTTAAATTAAGGTTGGGAAATTAGTGGGTGTTGGCTATTTAGGCTAATTTGGTGTTGTTATTGCTATAATTGGTGGTTGCAAACACTAATTAGCCCTTTCATGACTTGGGTCTTTCTTGAGAAAGAGGACTTGAGTCTAGAAAATTAGCCTAATAGGAAATTAGGGCATTATCAATAGATTGGTAGTCCCAATCAATTGGGTTGAACCCAGAAATGGTAAAACCCTACTTGAGCCCTAATTAACGGGTTAAACCTCGAGAGAGTAATACCCTACCTAAGCCTTACTTGCTTGCTTAATTGATACCCAATTGGTCTCGAGAGAGTCAATTTGGGTAATGCCACTCAAACTACCGAGAGGTGTAGAGTGGGCGCCTGAGTGCATTGGCTATAGTTGTATCCCTAGTGAATTCCCCGACCTTAGACTTGAAACCCGTCGCACATCCACCTAGGCAAGGTCACGACCCTAGTGCCTTTATCAATATAAGAAAACACCAACAAAAGTATCGCAATTATTAGTTAGTACAAAATCCTTAGAACTAATCTTAGTATAATTCAACCTAATATGTTTAGAAGTGTAATTAGTAACACTCTTCCCTTTTAGCTCACTTAGACACTCACTCCCATATAAAGACTCTCTGTGGATTCGATCCCGACCTTCTCGGGTAAAAGCTACACGACCCGTGCCTGCCTACTTATATAGTAGTGTTGGTGGTACGTGAACAGTAGGTGTAGATGTTAATAGTAGTAGAAATTCTATGGGGCGTCATACTTTTTGGATTGATAGTGCACGGGGAAGTTGAAAGAAAATGCTTTGCAGATTTGATCATTTCTGCGGTCCATTATGCGGCTGCATAATCGCTCTGCGGGCCGTATAAAGACCGTTGAGTTAGGCAGCTATATGGGCCAATTTGATGTCAGTTTCGTGGTCCATTATGCGACCGCATAACCATTTCGCAAGCCACAATTTGATCATATAATCAGCCTTGGAATTTTGCAGAGGGAGGTTCTGTGGCGCATTATGTGATCGCAAAACAGGTCTGCGGGTTGCATAATGGCCGCAGAGTGAAGTAGGCCAGCCCAGTTCAGGAGACCATTTTTCGCAGCAATTTCGCAGGCCGTAGAGTCATTATGCGGTCGCATATGCGATCGCAGATCCTGTACCGGGGCTTCATTTTTGGGGTTTTATAACCCGTACCTACTTAATTAAAATATATGCCATAGTTTATTTTGAGAAAAATTTCTGATACTTTTAGAGTGAGAAATATTGCTTAGAGTGAGGGAGTAACCTTCAACGTATTATCCATCAATTCTTGCTCAACCATTAAATATTAACAAGGAAAGTCTTCATCTTAAAGGTAAGTATCTATGCCCTAGCCTTTAATTTCAAAATATTTACTAAAAAGGGAGCAATTAGTAAGACAATTCTTGGGTGTGGGAGTTGTTATCTTGCATGCATGTGTTATCAAAGAATGTAGGAAGGTTGTGAGCTAAAAATTGTAGAGAATGGGTTGGGGGATGATGGAATATTTCATAAAAGGGCCTTAAAACCTTAGTGCACACCTAGTATTTGATGATAAGCTCAAATGAGCTAGAATGATGATCATCTTCCTAATTTTTTGTTCAACTTGTTATATTTCTAAAATAGATTGAAGTTCCTAAGAATTCCGAAATATTTTAAAGTTTAAAGAAGCTCAATTGAGGTATGTTGGCTAAAACCTCTCTCTTAGAATAGAATTACACGTCGTTCATGTAAGTTATGAAAGACCCGATGTGATCTTTATGAAATTGGCTATCCCGAGTAACACTGTGTTGAAAGATATATGTTCAATATGTGTTCCAAATGTTTTTTTATTCATGCTATGTTATCTTTTGAGCATATAATCAAAGTGTGGGTTGTGTGTATTATAAATGTTATGATTTCAAGTCATGCTTGAGTGAAGATTATCATAAAAAAAATTTTGAAACATCTTTATATGTCCTCTTAATTGCCCTCATGTGTACCTAAAAGTCTTGAAACTAAAAGTCTTGTTGTCAATAATGATGATGGTGTGTGAAAAATGAAAAGCGAAGCATGAAATATGAAATTAGGTCAAGTGTCTAGAATGATATTATAATTGTGGCCATAAGTGCCGATGAATTGCATAGATGTAGAAAAAGTATGACGTGCGATGTTTGATAGAAAAGGTAATGTCTCGGGAGAGACGGCCTAGCCGATCGGGCTGTGATCGGACGCCATATTGTACACATGATGGTGATTGTGCTAGAGATTGTGATTGTGGTTAATGTCTCAAATGAGATGGCCTAGCCGATCATGTCATTATCAGACTCCATGTAAAAGCACGGTGGTATTCTGAATAATGGTATATCAATACTAAAGAGCTCCCCATCTAAAAACATGGAAATTTACTTGAAAGCTTATGGTTCTTAACTTGATGTTTTGGTATTGTTGAAACTTTTATTGAATTCTTGATTGTATTCCCCATGTATTATTATTCGTTCTATTGAGATGGTGTTTAGTTTTACGTACTAGTACTATTCGACGGTACTAACATCCCTTTTGCCGGGGGGAGCTGCATCTTTAATGGATGCAGGTGGTTGCAAAGCATTGACCAGTGATAGCAGTACACCTTTCTACCCGCAGACTTGTAGAGCCCTACCTCATTTTGGGGTAATGTATCTTTTGTACATTTTGTTATCATGTTTTGAGATATAGCCGGAGCCTTGTTGCCGGCACTATCATTGTACTCCTTTGTATCTTTTAGAGGCTCCGTAGATATTGTGTGAGTTGTATGTCGGTGTTGGGGGAAGTCAAACAATTCATGTTATGTTTGAATCACCTGTACCACTTTAGCTTATAAAAAGGTGTGTGTTTTGAGATATTATAAATGATTAAACAAATGGAAATGTTTTGGTATCATATTCATGATCTCCCTATTGTCTATTTAATAAATATATGTCTCTTCTTGTTCATGAGAGAGTTTGGGTAGAAAGTATCTAACATGCTTGCTCGGTCGGGTTCACTCGGTTGAGCACTTACGACAAGGTGCAACCTTGAAAGGAATAAGGTGGAAGCAGAGTATGAAGACCAATCGTGCTCTCCAAGTTTGAGGAGTGAAAATTATTCATTGTCCAGAGGTCAAACGCAGTGACCTCTGGACATAGGGCTTTGAGCGATGGTCCGATGCTCCTCAATGGTAGGTTTTTCCACCATCTTCGTGCTAAGGTAAAACTACCCTGATTTTCCGTTTGTTCTCTTTTTTCCCCCACCCATTTGCTATCATCACCTGTCACCTGTCATCATCCATTATCTCTTGAACTTAAACTGAATCATAATGGCTTAAAATCCACTATAAAGGGCTTTGAATTCTCTCACGTAACACACCGAAAGTACATTAAAAATACAGAAAAAACCATTAAAACTTAAGGATTTTCTATTGTTCTAAGAGATCAGAAGTTCTTCTCTAATCTCTTTCTTTTTCTTCTTGTATGAGTTCGGTTGTTGTGGGTTGGTTGTAAGTTTGGATTCTTCTCTATAGTTGACACATGGAAAATATAGCCAAATCAGCCCCAAATCATTCGAAATGATCTCCACGACAAGTTCGACCAAAAATCGGTTAGTTTAGGATCGAATAATGTCGTTTCGAAAGAACCACTGGAGTCTCCGGAATAATAGTCAAGAATTTGAAACCTCTCCAAATGCTCAGATAAAGGCAAGTCAATATAGATTACAAGATGTCCAGGAGTTAGTATTAACACTCTATTTGGATCATTGTTACCCATCATTTTATAATGTATCGTATTGTATTGTACCATATTGTATTGTATTATGAATATAAAGTTTGGATAGATTATTTTGTTATTGTTAAATAACATTTTGCTATTTGGTTTGACTGTATCGTATTGTACTGTAACTGATAAGTTTACTAAAATACCCTCAATTATTTTAAATATTAATTTATCAAGAATTACTCATAGCAATAATTTACGAAACTTCATTCTACTAATTTATCACCAATTATGACTTATATATAAATTAAGAAATTAAATTTATGCAAATATTATTAAAATTAGTGGAACAAACTAATAATATTAAAAACAATGATAAGTACACTTTGCACACATGAAAACAACCAATATTGTACAACTAATTGGAGATAAAATAATTAGAATTGGAATTTAAAATCAAAGTAGAAGAAAGAATGAAACAAAAGGAAGGCAAATTCTATACCTGACGTTGGAGTTGGAAGCAACATAAGGGGAAAAAAAGACGAAATGTAGGTTATATGTTGGAGTTAAAATAATAATAAAAAAGCGTAATGGGTAAAATAGAATTATAAGGTAATAAGTTATGGCATAATTGGAAAAAAAATAAGAAACAACCTTACCACACTAAATCGGTTGTTTCAAAAAAGGGGACTTTTCATTGTTTCCGAATAATGAATTTAACAATACAATACAACCAATTTTAACTAAACAATCAAAATAAATATTATTTTTGGATAACAATATAATACGATACAATGGGTAACAACCATCCAAACAAGCTGAAAATTAGCAGTTACATGATCAACATTAAAAGGACTATTAAGAATCTTCAAGGCGTTATGAGCGAATCAAATGAATAATTGATGACGTCCACAACACACCTTGACAAGAGATATGATACAGTCATATGCAATATAATTTACCCAACTATGAGCCGTGGTTGAATTCATAGGGAGTAATAAGGGGTGTTAGGAGTGTAAACATGAAAGCGAATGGATTAATAAATTTGCACTTCAACAAAAAGTTTTTATCTCTGCTTCTATTATTACTCTAGAAATTGCAAGCTAAGGAAAAGAAACTAGAAATGAACGATTATTTTTGGTGTTTTTCCAAATAGTTAAAAAGCCTAGGGGTGTGACCATAACCTAGGTGTTCGCTTAATGGGTTAAAGACGTTAATACTTGTTTTTGTCGATTGGGGTATATTATATCTCTCAGCTCTACATTACCCACTCAATACCTCTTAGTCAAAGAGTGAGTTTGCCCAATTTCGCTTTCTCAAGTCCAAATGAATATAAAACAAAATAGTTGATATGAGCTCAAGTTGGGTGCTTACTATCTCTAGTTTGAACCATTTAATTAGGCTAATCAAACTCTCAATTAACCAAATTCCTTGTTAATCAAGTTATCCTATACTAGGTCCCTCTTTCTCAAGAAGAGACTAAATCAAAAAGGCATGAATCAATGTTTGCAACCATTAATTCTAAAATTGAAGCATAAACTAAGCTAACTAATCAACACTCAATCACAAACAAGCATTAAATTAGTACATATAAGATTTACACACTAGGTTTAGTCACAACCCTAGTAAAAATCTAGTCTATTTTTGGTGGCCAAAATTTTGCTAACTAAAATGCCCCTCGGGAGGTTTTGTGGCCGCACAATTTCATGTGCGGTCTGTAAATTTCTTCAGTTAGAAGGAACTAGGATTCTGCAGCTACACATTTCTGGATTGCGGTTGGGAAGTATCTTCTGCAGCTTCTAAGTATCTTCTGCGGCTGCACAATTCATGAGTGGCCCACACTTCAGCAAGGCGTCAAGACTTGGTCTTTTACACACTCTCTGAACTTGGAGTCATTTGTCAGTGAAAACACTATTCTGTGGCCGCATAATTCATGTGTGGTCCGCACATTGGCCAATGTTCTGCTGGGTGCTTTTACTTGGTTTGTGGCTGCAGATGGAATTCTGCGGTGTGCACTTTCTTCTGCGGTCGCAGAAATCCTTCTGCGGACCGCACTTCTTTGATTCTGCACCTTACATTGCCTTGTGATTTATAACACTCCTTTTTCAGTCGGATTGCATCATGTGAGACCAAACTTTAAACATTCCTGCAATTGCTCAACTTTTTTTAGTTTTGGGAATATAATTCAATACTATCAGACTATAACAAAAGCAAAAAGGTGCTAATAAGAAGTCAAAATCCCCATTTATTAATATCATAATGTCAACTTGATCTTAGATGTTAGATATTATGAATTAAAACTATAAATACCATCAAATTTAACATTTGTGACCATTCGAATTTTTTTAGAGAAAGGTATACTCTTAGCAATCATCGAGCTTAACAATATTGGTATTTCAATTATATTAGGCCTACGCCGAAAATAATCGAATAAGAATTTCTCTTACTCGTCTTTATTATTTATTTTTATTCTTTTGGTCAATTTCTTTACTTCAACTTTACAAACACTAATTTGACTTAATTGAAGTAATTGTTTGTCACCTAATCTTTTTAAAATTTTATTGATTAATTCGAAAATTAATTTATTAGGTTAAGCAATTTGGCTATGGCCCCAGCAATTTTGCAATTCATCTAGAAGATTACTCACTTTTATTCTTTTGTTATTAGTCTAAAAAACTTCTATGATGACCGGACAGCTACCACCATGCATTGTTGACAGATAGATTGGAGATGTATCTATCAATCAAATAGGGGAGTATGGGGAGTTGCCACACCAGGGAATACACAAGATCCCCCCCCCCCCCCCCCGAAATGTCAAAACGAGATTTCACCTCAAAGAATGATCAATGAAGCATCTGCAGCGCGGTCGAGGCTTGAAGAATTTATGACGGAACTGAGAGCTTGCAACCGAAAAATGAACAAGATTATTCAAATCCTAATGGAAAATTCAAGATCCTAGACGTTGTTTACCTCGAAATACGAGTAACAATTAAATTTGTTATGTGGTTATAAGGATGTGCGATCCAATTCAATGCTAATAGAATTGGATCGCACAAATGAACAAGGTTATTCAAATCCTAATGGAAAATTCAAGATCCTAGACATTGTTTACCTCGAAGTACGAGTAATAATTAAATTTGTTATATGGTTAAAAGGATGTGTGATCCAATTCAATGTTAATTGGTAAATAACGGAATAAGTAAATGAATTAAACAATTATATGAATCAAACCCTTATGATTACAAGTCGTCGACCTCGATCTGTTGCAGATTCGAGATTGGTTTGCCAAGAAAGGTAAGAACAACAGTAATAGTATGAACAACTCAAATACAGTAAATAAAAAGCTTTATATTAATTAGTGCAAGTAAGAATTCAAAGCGTTCTGATAATTGAGATAATGATGATGGATGATTACAAGTGAATAGGGTTCCTCTTTATATAGTAGAGGAATTCTATGTAAGGAAGGACTCTAAATACGGAAGTAGAATACATGATTGGGATTGTTAGCCTCTAATACCTCTACTGGCTCCGAGATTCTCGTCGGGATTGATGATTGAGTGCGGATATTTCGTGATTAGGTTACTACAGTGTCAATCTAGTCTGTCCTCGATATCTCAGCCTCCTTATTCGCTGAGCTCGAACATGCTTCGGTCCTAATTAAAATCGATATATATCCCTCAAACCTTCAAGCTTGGATGTCCTCAATTTTTACCGTATACAGATAGTTCCCGTGTTTCTTATAATGAAATGATAACAAACAATTTGAGCCTCAATTTTTTTCGTATCCGGACCATGACGTCATTTTATGACTTAAGCGGCAAATGTGACTGAAACGTCCCTTCGATTCAGTCCCCAAGAACCATAAGTGCATGCCAGTCATTGGTCGGCCACTCGCGGCACTGGACCCCCATTTTAAACCTATAAATACTAGCTCCACAATAGATTCAAAGTTTTACTTTGCTTTGATCACAACCCTTTGAGCATGCAAACCCTTTCGTTTCCTTCTTACCTCCATTCATTAAACCATCGTTGCTCTTACCGGAATCACCGACTTCATATCCTTCTCGTTGCTCTGCACTCACATACTAATGGCAAAAGTCTCAAAAACAGTGCTGCAAAAGGAGAAAGCCCCATCTTCTTCGTCTCAACCGGTCGGCGATAAAACGCCGGTAGAACCTGCTGATCATGAATACTTACCCCATTCCTCCATCCTTAGGACTGATTTTAAGATCGATAATCCCTCGTCGGTTCTGGGTCTATGCGAGCATATGTCGGTGTACATGTGTTCATTTACCAGGGAACATGTCGATACTATGAAAGCAGACTGCGGGTGGGGCCCGGAGGAGGTGGTGCAAGTTCCTTCGCCTAAAGAGAGCATTACCACCCACGTGAAGAGGTTCTTAAGTGTGTATACTTACCCCTTCACACTAGGCCCTGTCGACCCTGTGATCTTCTACTTCTATAAGAGGTACGAGGTTACGCTTGGTCAACTTCACCCCTCGTTTGGCGCGTAGTGATCATGCTGCGCTACTACTCCAACGAGGATGGGGGATTGGAGTCCACATTGGACCATCTCATATGGTTGTACAGACCCCGACTTTATTGATGGTTTATCAGACTTAACTGTTAGGCGAGCAAGGCTTTATGTTTGAACATCAACGAAGACAAAGATCGGGGCTGGATTAGCTGGTTTATACGGGTGAGGACCTGTGACATAATACCTTAAAGCAAGATGTCGTTTCCCGAGAAGTGGAAAGCCAATTGTGAGTATCTTTGGTTTTTTTTGTTCGATTTTCCAGTAGATTTTGCCTGACGTTTTTCTTTAACTTAGAAGCCAAAACCTAGATGCCCGAGGCGGTGCCTGACTTTGAAGAATGGATTGATAGGCTAGCGTCCACCTCGACCTGAGCTGAGCGAGTGTGGAGGGATTTGTGTAAAGGCAAGTGGGAAGCCAAAAACTATGGTAAGGTTCTTTCTTTGTGTTTTCCGAAGTTACTACCCCCTTTCTTCTATTGCTAATCTCTGTTTTATTTAGGCCTGACAAAAGACCACATCATGAGGCCATCGAGCAAAGGTGGCGAAGTTGAACCTCCAAGTCCAGGATCAGGAAAAGATAATAAAAAGAAAGGCACCTCCCAATCCGGGGTCTCTAAGCCCAAGCATCGAAGGGTGAGGAGAAAGACAGTTGGCCTTACGGCGGAGACGACCCAAAAGTTGAGGGACCAGTACGAGGAAGAGGAGGAAGAAAACTCCTCGGCATTGCATCCCCGTCCTCGAAAAACCATCAAGATTGCTACGCAATCTAAACTGCCGCATGTTGCAACCAAGCCCCACGGAGAGGGGGCTTCGAAGAATAAGTCGGGAGTGATCCCCAAATCTCCAAGGATCTAGGCGGCATCTTGATCGTCGACTTCCGCACCGAGAAGGGCCGGTTCGGAGACTAGGAATGTCATTCAGAGCGCTCGAAGCGATTCGCTCGGGGCCATGATGATAGGTCAAACGTCTGCCATGCCGGCTTTTTTCGAAGGGGCGATTAGTGATGCCCAAATGTTGAAGACCCCCAAGATCGGCGGAGGCTCCAACGCTGGTGATATTTTTCAGGATTTCTTCGTAGGGGTCGATGACGCCTCCCATATTACTGATGATCCGGTCCTCATGGCGGAGGCCCAGCGCCTCTTTTCTAAGGTAAGTGTCTGTTACCTTTAGGTCATACTCTTTAATATGATATCTTTTCTAATCCTGTGTTTTTTTCTTCTATACAGCCGAACATCATCAGTGTGAGGCCAAACTTTTGAGAGTCTCGAGAGAGATGGATGCTGTGAAGGGTCTTTGCGGCCAAAAGAATGAGGTCATAAAGGACCTTTAAGCGAAACTAGCCAAGGTGCACGAGGAACGGGATGAGCTAGATAAGTAGGTAACTACCTTTTTGATATAGCACGGGATCGACCCGATTTTGGAGGATAATTCTTCAAAATCTCAATTGCAGCTGAAGGTGGAGAAGATCGGTCTCCTTCGGGTGGAGGTCGATCAGATCAAGACCGACTGTGACCGGTGGAAGGCCAATATGGATCGCCTAGCAATTGAAAAGGAAGCAGCTCTGGACAAGTTATCTTTGGCAGAGGCTCGGCTCCTAGGCCACAAAGAAAAAGGCTCTGCGTAGGCGAAAACGATCGAAGAGCTCGAAGTAAGAACAGTGCCGGGGCAGACAAATCCATAGTGCAGTACCGAGCTGATGTCGTGGCGATTCAAGCCTAGTTGATGGAGGCCTCCGATCGGGAGCATCGGCGGGGTGAATTGGCTAAGTGTCGATCCTAGAGGGAAACCCTCAAGGAAGTTCAATCTCGGGGTGTTGACCTTTCCGTAAAGATCGCTCGGGCCAAAGCGCTCGAGACTGAGGCCGAGCAGTTCGTTTCTTCAGATGATGACGACGAAAATGGGTCCCGTAGTAGAGAAGATGGTAGCGAGGCTGCCGATGAAGAAGCCCCCAACCAAGTCGTTCGGGTGGAAGCTAATGTTGAGGGGGTTGGGCCTGATAATAGTTAGGTTTTAGCTTTTCTTCCTTTTCTTCTATAAGCCCGGGTTGTCCCCTTTTGTACATACCTTTTGTATGAAATGAAAAATATTTCCTGATGTCTCTGTGTCCTTGTATACTTCAATTGTATCCACTGAAATATCCTTTTAGCTTAGTTCGCAATCGAAATAAACCCTTAAGATTTTATTTTTCCGGGGCAAGTCCCCGAGTTATGAAGGCAAGTCCTAACTGTGACGCTTATTTGATAGTTTGTTTCTGGGACAGCATGATTCAAACTAATATGAAATAATTTTATAGGATAGCATAAGCCCCTTAGGTTGTATCAGCGATTATTAAGTTCTCGAGCTCGAATTGATTGTTTAAGCTCGTAATAGATGGACCCTTAGGTTTGAACCGAATGAGATCGTGATCTCGATTCTTTAATTGAATCAGTCTTTCGACTCATGAAATTAGACCTTAGGCTCTTTTATATCGGCCTTTAGGCTCTTTTAGATAGGCTCCTTAAAGTTGGGCTAGTTTGGCCTCTAAAATTTTCTATAATTTATCTCTCTTCGGCTAAAAGACTTAGTGAAAATTTCTCATGCCTTAGCATACATTTTTTATACCCGTTGGGTTTTTCGGGGGTTCAACGATCGGAACCCGAGTTTTCTTAAACTATTTACGTTGAGGTGATTTGACATCTCGAAGGATGATGTTATTGAAGCCTTTGTTTTATTCGGGGGTCAATTTTATCAAAGCCCTTATATGCTTTGTCGAGGGTAGACTTATTCAACCGATTTCTCAGAATATTTGAGGCACATAATTTATGGCGGAAGTCAGACGTCTCCGAGCCGGTATTTTCGGTCGTATCCTGTTCATATGACTGTAGTGTATGGCCGTAGCCTTCGTGTTCTTTGACTTGTTTCCCGATAACATTTTGAACTTGTTCGAAAATGTTAGTCCCCGAGTGTGGTGGCCTTGACCTGTATATCGGGGGGTGCCTCTTTGAGGTCTTATAATTTCGAACTTTAAGTAACTCGAGTGAACAGTCCCCGACTATTCAAGGTAAGTTTGTGTTCGGCCCTTGGGCCGTTCTTTGTGAACGTTAGTTTTGCGGAATAGATCATAAGTACAAGATTTGCATATAAATCTTACTTCAAACACGAGATGTTTGGAAAAAGAGGAGAACTTCCTTGAATTATTCAATCATGAGTACATGTTTCGTTATCGGGGCTCGGCTATTCTATATGGACACGGTTCATTCAACTGTTTGGCCCATTACAAGATTTTTCCTATCGAGACCCACTTGTACAACATTCGGGGGTGATGCCCCCAGTATTAGAGGTTGATTGTAAAGAAGCTTTGGATATTATTGAATTATCTCCAGGTAGCACATAGTTGTTGCCTCGTTAAAAACTCGCCGGAAAAACCCATTTGGGATAAAAATCGGCCTAAGAAAAAAATAGTGCAACACGTACTTTAAAACCTGAGGTCTCGATTCCTTGGGTTGAGCACCTGCAATAGGTTAGTTTACGTATTCAAGAAAATGAAAGGGAGAGATCCATACCTTAGCAATAATATCGCTTGAGAAGTGATATGTTCCAACTATTGATAATGGCTCGCCGTCCATTGTTCCGAGTTTGTATGACCCTTTTCCGACTATGTCGAGAATTTGATAGGGTCTTTCCCAGTTAGGAACGAGTTTTCCTTCATTAGGGAGTCTAGTATTGATCGTGATTTTCCGTAAGACCAAGTCCCCGACTTTGAAATGTCGAAGATTGGTTCTTCTGTTGTAGTATCTCTTGATTCGTTGTTTTTGAGCGGCCATTTGAACGAGCGCCACTTCTCGTCTTTCATCCAATAATTCGAGGTTAGTATTCATTGCCTCGTGGTTCGACTCTTCCATTGCGTGTCAGAATCTTGCAATGGGCTCTCCTACTTCGACGGGTATTAAGGCTTCGGAACCGTAGACCAAAGAAAATGGGGTTGCCCTGGTGCTGGATTTCGATGTCATTCTATATGCCCATAGAACCTCGGGCAAAATCTCTCTCCACTTTCCTTTATCTTCGTTCAACATTTTCTTCAAGTTTTGAATGAGAGTTTTATTCGTTGACTCGGCTTGTCCATTTCCACTAGGGTGATATGGCGTTGATAGTGGAAATGGACGAACTGTTTTGTCACCTTACTTCCGACGAACTGTTTGCCATTATCACACACTATCTCGAAAGGTATGTCGAATCTACACGTAAGGTGGTCCCAAATGAAGTCGATAACTTCTTTTTCCCTAACCTTTTCGAAGGCTTGTGCTTCAACCCATTTAGAGAATTAGTCAGTCATAAACAATATGAATCTAGCTTTACCTGGGGCCGATAGTAGAGGTCCGGTGATGTCCATCCCCCATTTCATGAATGTCCACGGGGATAGGACTGAGCAAAGTTGTTCGCCAGGTTGATGAATCATTGATGCGAACCTTTGACATTTATCACATCTTCGAACGAACTCCTTAGCGTCCTTCTCCATGCTATATCAACAGTATCTTGCTCGAATGACTTTTTGAACTAGTGACTCGGCGCCAGAGTGATTTCCACAGGTGCCTTCATGGATTTCTCGTAACACATCATCAGTATCTCCCGGCCCCAAACATACGGTGGACCATCGAATGTCTTCCTGTATAATGTTCCGTCATTGTCCAATGTGAATCGAGTTGCCTTAGTTCGTAAGGTCCTTGATTCCTTGGGGCCCGAGGGTATCTTCCCATTTTTCAAGTATTCGACATACTTGTTTCTCCAATCCCAGTTTAAGCTTGTGGAATTATCTCAGCGTGGCCTTCCTTGATTACGGACCTCGATAGTTGGACGACAATCCCCGAGTTAATTTCATCTTTGTCGACCGATGATCTCAAGTTAGCAAGTGCATCAGCCTCGATATTATGTACTCGAGGCACATGGTGTAGAGTCCATTATTTGAAGCGGTGTAAAGTGATCTGCAACTTGTCTAAATATATTTGCATCCTATCTTCTCGTACCCCGAAAGCGCTGTTTACCCGGTTAACTACCAATAGGGAGCCAAACTTGGCTTCAATGACCTCCGCTCCCAAGTTCTTTGATAATTCAAGCACTACAATCATAGTCTCATATTCGGTCTCATTGTTAGTTAGTTTAACAGTTTTAATTGATTGTCTAACAATGTTGCCCGTAGACGGTTTCAAAAAAATACTGAGTCCGGACCCTTTCACGTTCGAGGTTTCGTCCGTAAAAAGGGTCCATATCCCCGAGGAGGTTCCCGATTTTAGCAGTAGTTCTTTGTCTACTTTGGGTACGAGGGTTGGCAAAATATCTGCCACGAAGTCTGCTAAGATTTGAGACTTGATGCTTGTTCGGGGCTGGTACTCAATATCGTACCCGCCGAGTTTGACGGCCCATTTGGCCAGTCGGCCCGATAATTCGGGCTTATGCAATATATTTCGAAGGGGATATGTGGTGATGATGCATATATGATTACACTCAAAATACGGTTTTAGTTTTCTAGATGCACCTATTAGCGCAAGTGCTAATTTTTCTAGGTGCGGGTACCTAGTTTCAACATCTCCCAAAGTTTGACTTACGTAGTAAACTGGGAACTGCGTACCTCATTCTTCCCGGACTAGCACTCTATTTACCGCTATCTCGGACACCACCAAATATAAGTATAGCTTCTCGTATGTCATTGAGGTGTGGAGCAAAAGTGGGTTTGATAAATACCGCTTCAGCTCCTCCAATGCTTGCTGACATTCCTGAGTCCACGTAAAGTCGTTTGTTTTTTTTAGCAAGGAGAAACATTTATGAATCTTATCTGATGACCACGAAATGAACCGGCCCAGAGCAACTATTCGTCCAGTTAGCCTCTGAACGACTTTTACACTGTCCACGATGGTGATGTCCTCAATAGCTTTGATTTTGTCAGGGTTGATCTCGATTCCCCGATTTGATACCATAAAGCTGAGGAATTTGCCCGATCCGACCCCCAAGGCACACTTCTCGGGGTTGAGTTTCATGTTGTACTTACTCAAGATATCGAAGGTTTTTTGCAAGTGAGTCAAATGGTCCTCTGCGCACAAGGACTTAACTAACATGTCATCAATGTAAAATTCCATTGATTTCCCTATTTGTTCTTCGAACATCTTGTTAACTAGGCGTTGATATGTAGCTACCACATTTTTTAGCCCAAAGGGCATTACGTTATAGCAGTAGGTCCTATATTTAGTGATGAAAGAAGTTTTTTCCTGGTCCTCTAGGTCCATCTAAATTTGGTTGTACCTAGAGTAGGCGTCGAGAAAAGTAAGTATCTCGTGGCCAGCCGTGGCGTCGATCATTTGATCGATGTTAGGCAAAGGGAAACAGTCCTTTGGACATGCTTTATTTAGGTCCTTATAATCTACGCACATTATAAGTTTGTTCCCCTTTTTTGGGACTACGACTATGTTGGCTAGCCACTCAGGAAGTTTAACTTATCGAATGGAACCTATTTTAAGGAGTTTAGTTACCTTTTTTTTATGAAGGCGTGCTTCACCTCAGACTGAGGCCTTCTCTTCTACTTTATCAGCCTGAACTTGGGATCCAAGCTCAATCGATGAGTCGTGATTTCAGGCGGAATTCCTGTCATATCCAAATGGGACCACGCAAAGCAGTCCATGTTATCAATAAGGAATTGAATGAGTCTTTTCCTGAGTTCGGGATTTAACCCCGTTTCCAAGTATACCTTACGTTCGGGTAGATACTCGATGAGTATCACTTGTTCCAGCTCTTCGACCGTTGATTTAATTCATCTGATTATTCGAAGACGACGAAAGTTCGAGGAGTGAGAAAATCCTCTTCGTCATCTTCGATCACCTATTTATCTGCTTCGGTCGAGGGCGGGGACAATGATTTCTATTTTTCTGCTTGCTTATCTTTGACACTAAATTGTTCTGAGACTGAAGTCGCTGGCACCGGTGTCACCTCATCGCCTGCAAACATCTCCTTCGTAGCGTGGTGCTCCCCGTAAACTATTTTACCTCATCCTCTGTTGGGAACTTCATCATTTGGTGAAGGGTAGATTGCACCACCCTCATGTTATGGATCCATGGCCTCCCGAGTAGTGAGTTATACCCCATGTCACCTTCGATGACATGAAACTTCGTAACCTGGATGGTCCCGGCTACGTTTATAGGTAGGACTATTTCTCCTTTTGTTGTTTCGCTTGCCATGTTAAAGTCGTTCAAGACTCGAGATGCAAGCACAATTTGATCGATTAGGCCGAGCTATTCTACGACCCTCGATCTGATTATATTTGCCGAGCTACTTGGATCCACAAGAACACGCTTAACTTGAACTTTATCTAATAAAATAGAGATTACCAGAGCGTTGTTGTGCGGTTGGGAGAGGCCTTCTACCTCTTTGTCATTGAATGTAAGGGTGCTTTCGGGCATGTAGTATCAACTCCGTTTCTTCCTCGTAATCGACACTTTGGTGTGTTTTAAAATAGGTCCCTATGGGATAACGACTCCACCGAAAATCATGTGAATAACGTGTTGGAGTTTTTTCTTCCTCATTCTTTTTGCCGGCGTCTCTCTCCCTGAGGAATTTTCTAAGATGACCCTCATTGAAAAACCGAGCTACTTCTTCTCTTAATTGTCTGCAGTCTTCGGTCATGTGGCCATATGTTCCATGGTACTTGCACATTAAGTGAGGACTTCTTTGAAAATGATTGGTTTGTATCGATCTTGGCCACCTAGTGTCTTTAATCCTTCCAATGGCTGATACGATACCCGAAGCATCGACACTAAAATTATACTCTTCTAATCGAGGTGATTTTGTGGGATCCTCATACTTATTAAATCCAGTCTTGCTCATGAGTCACCGAGGATTGTGTCCTCGGTCACCCCTTCGATCATTACGGGCGGAATTGCGTCCTGTATGGTTATTTCTTCAATCTAAGGCGTACATCTGATATCGATCTTTTGTTGGTCTTGATTCTCTATAAAAATCCCTTTGGTTCTTACCTATCGACTGGCTAGAGTGCACTGAGTTCGAGGGGGCTCCCAGTTGGTCGTCTTCATCTCTAATCTTTGACTAGTATCGGTTGTGAACATCCGCCCAGGTTACACCCGGGTATTCTATCAAATTTTGTTTCAGTTGGCGCGATGCGACCAAGCTTCTCTCGTTCAGTCCCTAAGTGAAAGCTTGAACAGCCTAATCATCGGTGACCGGTGGAAACTCCATACGTTCTATTTGGAATCGAGATACAAATTCTCATAACATCTCGTTTTCCCTCTGTCTTACCTTGAAGAGGTCAGATTTTCTTGTTGCAACTTTTATAGCTCATGCGTGTGATTTTACAAAGAGTCTGCCAACATGGAAAAAGAATCAATAGAGTTGGGGGCAAGTTATGATACCAAATCATGGCCCCTTTGGACAGGGTCTCCCCGAATTTCTTCAACAGGACGGACTCGATTTCATCATCTTCTAAATCATTTCCTTTAATAGCGCATGTATAAGATGTGACGTGCTCATTAGGGTCCGAGGTCCCATTGTACTTTGGTATATCGGGCATCCTAAATTTCTTCAGTATAGGCTTTGGGCCCGCACTTAGAGGAAATGGTTTTTGTACAAATATCTTGGAGTTCATTCCCTTTAGGATCGGTGGTGCCCCCAAGATCTGATCAACCCGAGAATTATAGGTTTCTACCCTCTTATCATTGGCTTCAATCTTCTTCTCCCCCGACTCTACGCTCTTAGTAAGTTCCTCGAGCATTCTCATTATGGCAGGATCGGTCGTCGAATTATTATCACCTGATCTTTCAGGCTTTGGCTTGATACGGCGAGTAGCCTCTTGCTTGACCATATTCGGAGCCTGGTGTTGATTTTGCAGTCGGGAAATAGCATTCTTTTGGGCTTGCAGCATTTCAAATATGACTTGGAGACTAACACCTTCGTCTTCTCTGACTTGGGTACCTCGACCGTCGGTCCGACCTTCCTTGCGTACGCTTCCATCGGGGTCCCCGCCTAAATCTGTGTTCAAAGCAATGTGCAAACCGATGTCCACCGGGTTGGCGGGTGGCGCTCCTCAGAGACCAGCTTGCGGGACCTCGACTCCTGGAGCGGCTACGTTCTCGTTCTCCCCATGGAGTCCCAGGCCATTTTCACCGTGTGTAGCAGTGTTTTGTGAGTTTGACATGATTTATCCTGGGGAAAAAATCTTGACAAGAAACAAGCGTAAAATAGAGTGTAATACGAGAACTAACACTTAAAAATCAATATTATCCTTAGCCCTGCAGAGGGCGCCAAACTGTTTATCTCGAAATACGAGTAACAATTAAATTTGTTATGTGGTTATAATGATGTGCGATGCAATTCAATGCTAATTGGTAAATAAAGGAATAATTATATGAATTAAACAATTATATGAATCAAACCCGTGTGATTACAAGTCGTCTACCTCGATCTGGATCAGATTCGAGAGTGGTTTGCCAAGAACAATAAGAACAGTAGTTTAGTATGAACAACTCAAATACAGTAAATAAAAGCTTTATATTGAGTAATGCAAGTAAGAATTCAAAGCGTTCTGATAATTGAGATAATGATGATGGATGATTACAAGTGAATAAGGTTTCTCTTTATATATTAGAGGAATTCTACGTAAGGAAGGACTCTAAATACGAAAGTAGAATACATGATTGGGATTGTTAACCGCTAATAGCTCTACCGGCTCTGAAATTCTCGCAGGGATTGATGATTGAGTGCGAATATTTCGTGATTAGGTTACTATGGTGTCGATCCAATATGTCCTCGATGTCTCAGCCTCCTTATTCACTGAGCTCGAACATACTTCGGTCCTAATTAAAATCGAGACATATCCCTCAAACCTTCATGCTCGGATGTCCTCGATTGTTACCGTATATATACGCCAATTTCGCCCAGGATTGATTTGACTGCTACACCATAGAACTCTAATATTGGAGAGCACTCCTAATGGAAATGGTGGTTCGTGTACAAATGAAAGTTCATATTTACAGAGCTTAGTACTAACTTTGCGAAAACGGCTCAAAGAACAACGTGAACTGATTGAACAAATCTGGGGAGTTCCGCCTGTGATCAAAGGCGTCGATATGAACAAGTAGTCACAACAACCTTAGAAGTCGAGTGCGACACTAATTCCGTTCCTAAAGAAGTTCAAAGTGCCAGACCTACCCAAGTATAATGGGACCTCGAAACCAAAGGATCATGTCATAGCTTTCACAATAGGCATTAAAGGCAATGACCTAACAAAGAAAGAGATCAAGTCGGTATTAGTGAAGCAGTTCAGAGACACCCTCACCAAAGGGAAGTTAACGTGGAATTCTCTTCTTACTGAAAATTCAATTTAACTCTTTTGTTGAGCTTGCAAATACTTTAGTTAAGGTACATTCTGGAGCACAAAAATTTAAAAAGTGGATGAAAGATATCTTCAAAATCCAACAGAGAAGCACATAATTGCTCAGAGATTTGTCGATCAATTCCAAAGGAAAATGATACTATTACCACCAGTGTCAGATAATTGGGTTGTGTAGCCTTTGAAAAAAATATGAGTAAGAACAACTCGAAGGCCACGAGAAGGTTGAAGGAGAGTCTGCGAGAAATTCCTTTGATGACATGAAATGATGTGTATAACCATTATAGAACTAAGCTCCAGATTAAGGACGACACTATGATTCAACCCGGATTTGACAACATGTTCAGAAGCAAGTTTTATAATCATCCAGAAACCGCAAAAAGGAGAACTAAAGTCAATTGTAGAAGCCCTAAAAACCGATACGAGCCATATGCCACTATTGCAGCAAGAACTGGAGAGAAAACCTAAATCAAGCCGTGATAATAGAGGTTCTGAGAAGATGAATGATGTAGTTCCCTCCCGAATTGGTAAAGAACCACATGTATTAAAATTTAGTGATTATCATGCACAACTAAAGCTTACACATTACAATTAACTAACTATTTCTAGATTAGTAACTATATTAAAATATATGGGTGATCAGATAAGAATAAGATGGACAAAGGAGATGAGAGCGGATCCAAGTAAAAAACGTCTAGAAATTTGGTGTGAGTTTCATAATAATCATCGGCATAGAATCGTGGATTTCCAGATTTCACAAATAAAGTAGAATATCTCCTGAAGAAAGTTTATCGAACGGAATGTTTTAGTGAAAAAGGGAAGCATACTTATACGAAAAACCGAAGTAACGAAAGGCCACCAAGGGCTCCATCTCCCAAACAGATGATTAATGTTATTTTCGGAGGTGTGGAAGTCAACGAAGTAACATTTACGGTAGCCAGGAAGTTTGTTAAAGTTTTCAACCATGAAAAACAAAATCGAGAAATACTAATAGGTGAAAGCATCACTTTTGATGATGAAGGTGCACACGGACTACTAGTACCACACAATGCTGGAAATGTAATTACCTTATGTGTTTGAGATACTAATGTTAAGCGGATCTTTATTGATCTGGATAGTTCAACAAACACTATCAAAGTACGAGTTGTTGAGCAAATGCAGGTAATCGACCATATAATTCCGAAAGCAAAATTACTTTTTGGATTAAACAGTTCACGCGTAACAACTCGAGGTGAGATATTCTAAAAACCTTTAAAGATGAAGTAGTTAAAGAAACTACATTTTAGGAAGTGGCAGCGGATATTGCCTACAATATAATTTTAAAAAGGTCATGAATCCATGATGTAAATGCAGTATAATCCACTCAACACTAGGTTATCAAATTCCCATCAAAGTGGGTAATTCGGGAAATTAAAGGAGAATAATGGGCAGCTCGAACGTGTAATGCGCTAGCTATTGCAAGTGGGTTGACAAAGGATGAAAAAGCCGAATAGTGATTGCAGCAACATAGACCATCGAGGTATGAGGATCCCGCATCAAATGAAAGTACACACAACCAAGTCTAGTACATATACTTCGGATACAATTTTTAAACTAAAAGAGACGGATGCCACAAAAGCAATAACTGAAGAATTAGAAGAAGTGATTCTTTTCATCAATTTCCAGGAAAGACTTGTTTCCGTTGCTCTGGGACTCAAACCCGAACTAAAAGGTGAGATTGAACTTTTATGAGCTAATTGGTCACGTGTTGATATGGCAGGTATATCACTGGAAGTCGTGACTCATAAACTCAACATTAACCCGCAAACATCCACCAGTCAGGAAAAAGAAAAGAAAGTTCGGTCAATTTCGAAATCAGATAATAAAAGACAAAGTTACTAAACATTTAAAGATCAGGTCAGTTCGAGAAGTCAAATACCCGAATTTGTTGTCTAATGGTATTGTGGTCTCGGAGAAGAATGATGCATGTTCTAGATACAACTAGATTAGAATAGATCTAAAAGATTAGAAGAAGACCTCGTTTATCACGGATATATGACTTATTGCTACAACATGATGCCATCGGACTCAATAATGCTGGCACAACATACTAATGACTGGTGAATCCAATATTTAAAGATTATATCGGAAAGACCATGGAGGTCTACATCGATGATATATTTGTTAAGTTAATTCGGGAAACTATTATTTGTCGCATTTAATATTTGTAGAGTGAGTCCATTTCTCGTGCCATCGTGAGGCTAATTTAGAGAGAGATAGTGGATTAAAGCACTAAAAAAGTTTTGTCAAATTTGTGATAGGAAAAAAAGTTAGACTATTCTTAAATAGATAATGAAATATAAAATGGAGTAGGAAAATAGAATAATAATGTGATTAGATAATGGTAGTGGTGCATAAAATAATCTCCGAAAAAATAATGAAATCATCGCTGTATGATTTTTGAACTAAACCATGGGCTCAGCCTACCTGCTCTATCAAATGCACTATAAGGCCTTTCTATAAAGAGCCTTGTAAAGCCTGAAACTTTTTAACTCCATTTCAGCAAATCCCACTTTGGCAATTCTGGAAAGAGAGAACAACTAAGTGAGTAATCATAAATCGTGATAGGAAAAAGACCAACGCCGGTGACCGGAAACCTCACCAGCTCATCGGTTTCCGGCAGCCGGACGGGGACTATGGATGGTGCCAGCAGCCCAAGAAGTCCTCTAGATTTCAAGATACAATCACCAAGAGGTCTAAAAGGCTATGATTTTGGTGGGGTGGGATTAGCTATTGTAGCTGCTCTTAATGGTAAAATTCAGACCAACAGAGCTGTTTACAACAGAAGTTCAAATAAGTCCATATCAATTCCAGTTAATTCAGCAAAAATTTCTGCTAGATTTAGAGCAGAATATGATGAAACAGAGTTGGACAATGTTGAAGAAGATTACACAGTAGTTACTTGTCGTGGACCAGATAACAAGTCATATACTAAAGTGTATTGCAATGTAACTGAACAAGAAAACAGGAGGATTCAGGGTACAAAATTTAATCGTTCAAGTGTTTTCGACATATCTCCAGCTAAATTTGGAGATTTTCCGAGTTACCCAGATTCAGATTTTCTCAGTTCATGTTATTTGTGCAATAAAAAGCTCCAGGGCAAAGACATATACATGTACAGGTATAACTTAAGTTTCAACCTTTTCTTCTTCTCTCTTATATTCTTTAAAACAATTTTAGGCTTGTGATGATGATGTTTTCATGTTAATGAATTGCAGGGGAGAGAAAGTATTCTGTAGCACAGAGTGTCGGTACAGGCAGATAGTAATGGATGAGCACAAGGAGAAGTGTATCTCAGAAATTTCAAGATCTGTTGATATTGCAAGTTCACCATATGCTAATGACCAAATATTTTCTACTGGAATTCTGGCCATCTAGACTAAATAAATCAATAGTCATACAGGATATTAGTACATATAACTACTACATATACAACTCGGAAATACATATGAGAAACATCTCCTCTTACAGGAAGTACATCTTTTTTCTTTTTCTTTTTTTTATTGTCCAATTTTACTTGGATGTAGAAGACAGGGATCGATGCTTCCAAGGATTTCTTTTTGCAAGTGACTTCCTGTTATCCTTCCTTGATCTTTCGATAAGTTTACGAGCTCTAAACCTACATATGAAGAAGATTGGTGTTCAAGCATAAAATGAAATGTAATAATTTCCTATACCAACATCAAAAGAAAAAAAAAAACATTAAAGAAGTTTGATCTATATTATAAACTTATGATCAGTTTGATGGTTTGAATGCGTGAACATGCTCCAAAAATTATATAAGTTGTTGATCAAAACAACCGATAAGATTCTGATGTAATTTGCTTGTTCTGAGTAATGAAAATTTTCTTCATAAAGATGCTGCAACTGATATGATCCTGGATAGTCCTGGCAAAACGGTGAATATTGAGAATGACCCAAATTATCTAGTAGAACGTTGACCCGCTCCAAATCCATGAACGTCCAAGGGACGCAGACTAGGAGCTGCATGATCTCCAGCAAGTGGCTAGAAGATGTTTGGAGAATCACTTTGAGGGGTCATGTAAACAATAGCATGTTTGGAGTCTTTGAGAATTGAAAATTCATCACCCCAAGTCAAACCGTGTGACCCGCTTTCACCAACCATTGGCTACGGCTCAAGAGGGGCCTAAGGAGCTGTCACGACCCGAAATCTCACCTTAGGCGTCGTGATGTCCTTAAACTATGTTTTTAAATTATACTTGAATGTGTGAATTACTTTTATATTCACCCTTTTCATTGTTGGTGAGGGCATATGGTCTCATGACGGATTGCTAATGTTGTTAACCTCTCTTGTTGGGTGATTGCGCAAGTAGAGGGTTCTTAGTGGTAATGAGTCAGCTTTTGAGGTGGGGTGGTTATGGGTAGGTTGTTTGAATTGGTTGGATTAAAACGCTTATACTTTGGCATGTTAAAATGGGAAGAATGTGAATTTTGTATGCTTATGCTTGATTGTCCGTATTATGGTTGTCCAACGGGACGGGACGAAATTAACGGGACGGGATGGGACGAGACGACATTTAGGCGGGACGGGACGGGACAAACGGGACGAAATGGCAGTCTCGTCCCGTCCCGCTAACAAACGGGATGGGACGAGACGGGACAGGACGGGATCGCGGGACGAAAAGTGCCCTTTTTTGAAAAAAAAATTATTTAAGCATTAAGTTTTGCAACGACTATTTTTTTGATAATGACTAAGTTTCTAAAGTTTGCAACGGCTAGTTTTTTTACTTATTTAATAAATTTAAAACTTAAATCGAAGTTAGAAAACTAAGTAAAGAATTATAAAATATTAAAATAAAAGACTAATAATGAAATATTCTAGTAATTATAAATATATAATAGAGTTATAATTTATTTAATATAATTTCAAGCCATTAAGTAACTAAGTAAGAGTGTAGGACAATTCATAAAAAAAATTCAACGCTTAAAGCCTTTTATTATATTAATAGAACTTTCAAATCCAACATACAAATATAATTCCTTTAAAGAGCACCTAATCTACGCAGTCACCTTCTAGGAAGGGTTCTGTTTGAACTAGGCCTCTTATTAGCCAATTACAACTTATCATACTAATATTTGTAAGCTCCTATATAACTTCGTTGTAACTTATCTATAATTTCTCTCGGACATTGTTCTGGAACTGGCAAGGTTGATTGATGTTCCATGAGTTCCATGTCGTCATCGCTCCCAGTGCTAAGTATCTCATTGTATTCTTCTTCTCCCCTAGTGGTTAATTTTTCAAAACCAATATTTCTTATTTCGGAATTAATCCAATCTCTACGTAATTCGGAAATCTCTAGGCTGTCCTCCGCTAATTAATGTCTATGATCTCGGATTTGAAATCTTGCCGCACTAAAAGCACTCTCTGATGCTACTGATGATGTTTGAATAGATAGGATATCTCGGGCCATTATTAAAAGTGTTGGAAAAGCCTTGCCACGCTCCCGCCACCATGCCAAAAGTTGCTCGTTGCCTTCTTCGTCTTTAATACTTTCCAATCCTTGATTAAGATAAGAATCAAGTTCATCATCAATAGAGGAATCAGAACCTGTTATATCATCCATATCTTCCCATAGAACTTCTACTCTAGATTTAGAAGTAGAAGGAGTAGTTTCACCACCTGTTATTTTCATAGATTTATATTTATCAAAAATTGATCTAGCATAAGAATATATGCTAGCTTGGCATTCTTCGAGAGATGGTTGTTCATTTTCTATAATTGCTAAATTCTCATAAATTTTAAGAACAAGTCCCTTTGCACCTCTTAACTTTAAAGATGGGTTAAGTATGGTAGAAATTAAATAAACTTGGGGAATAGGGAAAACTACTTTTTAAATTTTGTAATCATTTCATTAATGGTCGATGCATAAGTCGGATTAGTTTTATACTTACCAAATACAACAGAAATTCCACAAATATACCATAAAATTTGTGTAACAGTAGGATAATATATACCAAAAAATTGTTTTGTAGCATAATAAAATATTTCTAAAAATTTAGTAAGCTCTTTGATATGATCCCAATCAGAATCGACAATTTGATCAGCGAGGATACCACTATGCATATTAAATACCTTTTGTATGGGCACCCGATAATCATAAGCAACTTTAAGCATTTCATAAGTCGAATTCCACGTAGTACAAACATCTTTTGGAACTTTTCTATATGGAAGGTTAGCACTAGCACATTGTTGCTTAAATTCACGAATTCTACTCGTTGTATTAGCACGAAAAATATAGGCGCAAGCATGTTGTACTTTACTACAAGCATCAGAAAATAAATCAATACCATCTTTTACAACCAAGTTAAAAATATGGCATGCACATCTAACATGAAAAATTGCAGGATTAATTGGACAAAGTCTAGTTCTTAAGCTAGTTACTGCAGTTGTGTTAGCAGAAGCATTATCTAAGGTGATAGTTAAAATTTTATCAATGAGTCTATAAAAATCAAGTATTTGTAGAACAGTAGTTGCAATATATGATCCAGTGTGTTTTGAATCAACAAAATATAACCAATAATACGTTTTTGCATGTTCTAGTGATGATCGACCCAATGACATGTAACATTTAAATAATCACAACCATTAGGACTACAACTTATATCAGATGTGATAGACACTTTACAATTTAAGTGAAAAAATACACAACGAATATACTGAAGATATTCTGTTTGAAATTTAAAAACATCATTTCTAACCGTGGTATTAATAAAACCTTGAAAAGAAGGATTATAAGTTTCTTGTATATAATGCACAAAAGCAGGGTGAGAAGGAAAAGTAAAAGGTAAGCCACAAACAACCACCATTTTTGCTAAGTTCTCACGATCTCTATCTTTGTTATAAGGGCATAAAATAGTACCAGAAGCAGGGTCAAATTGTTATTGTACAAAATTAGAACCCCCACCACATCCACTAGGAGTGCCAGTACCGGTGCTAGGATCCGTTGTTAGTCTGACTTTTATTTTAGCTTGTATCCATAAAGCTTTGTGCTCCCTAGATAAGTGCCTACTTAAACCCCCTGTCCCGCCACTTTTGGTGTGCATAAAGTTTTGTTTACATATTCCACATGTAGCACGTTGATTGACTTTATCATGTTTAAAAAATTTCCATACAAGTGATGTTTTGGGACGTTCACCCTTAGGCTTACCCCTTATAGGAGGTACATGGGGTAAAGCTCCAGACCGAGATTGAGTCTGAGTTGGAGCTTCTGTTGCGGGACTAGTTTGTGTTTCATCTAATTCTTTTTCCTCATTTTCTTCATCCTCATTTGCTTCGTCCTCAATAAAAATCATTGCCAAATTGTCTTTGTAAAGTTTCATGATCTAGTTGTTCTCTGAAATTAATATTATAACATGGGGGGGGGGGGGGGGGGGGGGGGGGGAGGGAATGCAGTTTCATTAACATGAGTCATTTCATCTATATGTGTTCTAATTCTAGGAGAAGGGCTAGGATTAGGACTAGGATTAGGATTACTATTACTTTTACCTTTACTACTTTTTTACTAGTTTTCTTAAAGGCAAACATATTTTTAGGTGTCATAATTTAAATACGAAATTAACTAAAAAAGTTAACACAAAAATTAAACACACAAATGAAATACGAAAAAATTGAACACGTAAAGTAAACACAAAAATTAAGCACTAAAATGATATGCAAAAATTATATATTAAAATTAGGAGATGGATTGAGTGTACCGTGATTATTATTGAAAGTTGAAGAAATTCTCCAAAATATTGCTCCAAATAATTGATGAATTAATTTGAAGCTTGAAAGTTGCTCCAAAATATTGCCCAAATATTTAAAACTTATCACTTGAATCTTGATAGTTGATACTTGATAGTAAGTTGAGAGAATAATATAGATAGAATGTAAGAGAGTTGAGAGAGAATGATTGATTTTTGTGGGAAAAAATGAAGAAGGATGAGGAGTATTTATAGTAGGAAATAAGGCCAAAGTGTAATTTAATAAACTTAGGGAGTATATTAAAAGTTTGGG